>JBAMBL010000547.1:0-48043 GCA_037043405.1 Drosophila subquinaria
TAGGGTATTCACTTGACTGTGGCAGCCTGGCACATGGCACATTTCCCAAACGTCACAACAACAACTTGTACTGAAAAATGTCGTGCCATGATGTCAGACCCGGACCCTTGACTACGAAAAGTCTGGCATATATGCCCAAGTAGAGATGATAAAAACACGATTAATAATCGATATTTTCAATCGAAATTTAGTATTTTTGTCAATTATTAGTGCGAAAGTTTTGACAACTGTTGTTTAGGGACGCAACAGGTTGATACATTTTTCGTGAAGCAAAGGGGTAGAGAGGAGCGCAGACTGAAGTTGGAAAGGAAAGACAATTAATGGAATGTTGAATATGATTTTAAGCATAAGCAACAACAGCTGGATCAAAAGGAGAGGATTCTAAAACTAGAGCTTGGCTTAAATAAGTTACAATCATGTATATATGCACATATATATCTTAGATTTTATTTAAATATAAAATTACACAAAAACTTTCTCTTGCTTTCTGACGCCAAACAGGGTTCACCACGGGGTTCAGCCTCAGTGTGACCATCATAGTTAGTTTCCGTCTTTCATCAATATCATCTTAAAAACCTGCAATACCTCCCTTTGAGGACTCTAAAGCAGCTTTGACTCCAACGCGATATTGACTCCGACGACAATGGCCATGGCATCCTCTATAAAGTCATCCAAAATATCGTCAATTTCAGAATCCAACTGATCTCGCCATGCATCTACTATGTATTAATGAAATATGATAAAATGCAACAAATTCTCTATACGAATTTTACAACGCTTCAAATACTTCTGCACTTTTTACTTTTAATTACAAAAATGCTTGGCGCTTTTCGAAGCATCTTGCTTAAATCAGGCAAATTTATTGAAATAAAATAATAAAAATGACAGTAAACTCAATGGTAAAACCAAAAAACAGCTGACTGGGCAGATTTAAAACAAAAAGGGCTGTTCACGTTTTAAGTTTGGGACATGTGCCATCTGCCAGGCTGCCACAGTTAAGTGAATACCCTAAATATAATATTTTAAAAGTGAATAAGTTATTAATTCAACTATTTTTTTTAATTAAATATTTTCAACATATATATTAAAATAAAATCTAAATAAATAAGATATATATTAAACATATATTAGATATATATTGAACATATATATTAAAATAAAGTCTAAATAAATTAGATTGATTGATTCCGAACTTAGCAAATCAGTTAAATTAAAAATCATACAAATTTCAGAGAATTTTCTCTCTGTGTGTAGCTATAATTATTGTATAATAGATTAACTGTAACTTATACTATTCTCCCTTTTTGTTCGTTTCAATTTCCATTGCAGGCATTATCAAAGGAGACGAAATAATGGTCATCAATGGTGCGATTGTATCTGATCTAGATATGATGTACTTGGAGAGTGTTCTGCAGGAGGAGCAATCCCTCAGCATGATGATGCGGTAAGTCTCACTCACTCCCTCTCCTCTCTCTCTCTCTCTCTCTTCCCCTCTTCCCCTCTTCCCCCTATTCTCTCTCTACTTCTTGCTCAATGCTGTCTCAATTGTTTGTCCAACTATCGCACGTTCGGCAAACATCTGTTGACTTGAATGCAACGCCAGCTAAGTGCGACCATTTGCTGCTTTCTTCCTTCCTTCCTTCCGCCCTCTCTTTCTCTCCCACCCCTATATCTGTCTCTCTTGCTCGCTTCATTCATTCAACGCATCTCTATTTCTATTGACAATTTACGTGGCACGTCTTGCATACGATTTGCTTTGTCTTAAACAGATACGCAGATTAATTAACTATTTTAGTCATTGCTTAAACTCACAATGCGATTTATCGCTATTTTTGTGCATCAGTTGATCAGCTACAATAACAACAATAACAACAACAACTATAACAATTGTCACGTTGTGTATTGTTCACTAATTCATTACGTATTCGCATCCTTGCGAATATCGCATATTTTAGAAAAACTTAAAATAACAAAACATGTTTAGAAACTAAACTGAAATTTGTCTTTAACATCTCACTCAGTTTGTTTTACATAAACACATTTATTTACCTCAAGTAAAACAATTTAATCTGTAAAAATAACATTTGTTTTGTCTGGTATAAAATTTGTTTTAAAGCTTTTTTCAATCTGTACAAAGAAAGCGAAAAATTTGTCAATGCAGATTGGAAAATTTGTTATAATGGGTAGATAAATTTAATACTTTAAATAAATATGTAGATGTCTTAAAAATCATTTTACTTTTTCAGTTATATTCAACAATTTATAAAATATAATTAAAATACTTAAACGATTAAATTTGACAGTCGAATCAGAAGTTTATTAAAGTGTATAAATGAAGTCGCATTCAAAGAACAAAATAGTCTTACCTTGCGTATACTTAATATGCTGAGCGTCTCCCTTAGCTTACCCCCTTTATTTCAACTCCAGGGACAGCTGTCAGTCTTAAAGTCTCGTTTTCAAACTAATTCCCAATATTTAACCCGCCATATGCTCCTCCTAACCTCACTCACTTCTGGCATCGATACAAGCCATAAATAAATAATCAGAATTTTTTGTCCATTTTTAAAAACTGACTATTGCAAAATGCTCATTAACTTCTCTGCTCCTTTTGGTATTTGACGCCCTGTAAAAACCACTTTTATTAATTTAAAAAAAAAGGTAGTTAACCCATGTCTAAAGACCACGCCCTCCGCCTTTATGCTAAACAAACTTCAAACTTAAAAACATGTTGCGGGAAAAACCATAAAAAAAATGTCAACATTCGACAAGCTGACCAATAGGCAGTTGGCGGAAACTGTTGAAAGCACACACACACACACACACACACACATATACATAAATTGTTGTGCAAAATCTAGCACGAAAAATGGCAACGACCAACAATTTGCTAGGCTTCAATATATTTTGGTTTTGATTTAATTTTGATACCTCTTAGTCAAAGATCGAAACTGTTAAATTTCGATTAGAATTACTAATCAATTGGATTATTTTTGGAAATAATCGCTGTGACTATATAATTCACTGTTCAAAAATTTGTGATTATATAACGATTACGATAACAATAAATCAGAAATAATCTAAAAATAATCAGAAAAAATCAAAAATTGTCAAAAATAGTCTTTCTGATTATTATTTTGACTGTGAAAATTTAAAATATTTTGATTTTTACTAAATAGTCATTAATAATCAGAAATAATCAATTATAATCAGAAAAAAATCAAAAATATTCCGAATACTCAAATAGATTATTTTTGATTTATTTTGTTTTTTTCTGATTAATTTTGAATAATTGTAATAATATAAAATTGTCAAAAAATAATCTTTCTGATTATTATTTTGATTGTGAAAATTTCAAATAATTTGTTTTTTTTCTAAATAGTCATAAATAATCAGAAATAATCAAAAATAATCCGAATACTCAAAAAGATTATTTTTGATTGTTTTTGATTTTTTCTGATAATTGTAATAATATTAGATTATTTTTGATTTTTTGTAAACTTAATCATTAAATAATTGCGCAAAACCGAAAATATTCGTAATTTAATCATTAGTTGAACTTTTAAACAAAAATAATCGAATTACTAATGATTATGATTACTAATCATTATTTAACAGGCATGTCAGGGACATCCTTGAAACCTTTTTGTGACTTAAAATATAAAAGTTATTAATAATTATTAATATTGATATTTATTTCATGCATCAAAAGAATGGGTAAAATTGATTTTTATTAAATCTGAATAATAATTAGTATAGATTTATATTTTTCACTTTTTAATGAGTGATATATTTTTATTTTCAGAATGAATGTGGAATAAATAAGTTTATACAAATTTGTAGAACACACCTAAAAATTTAGCAATGGGTATCTTATAGTCGGACACTCTAATATATAGTATTTTGACTTGTTTTTCTTTCCATTTTCCCCAACAAAAGTCAAAAACACACAGCGAATTCAAACACGTCAAACAGGGAGAGAGAAGGGGTTAGAAGGGGATAAAAAGGGGGTTAAGGGGGTGGTAAATAACAGGGGCTGGGCACTTGTTCCGTTTGGCCAACCCTCTGCTCTGGTCCGCATCCAAATCCGAAAACCTGGCACAGCATTTTGATAGCCTAATTAGCTGCTCTTTATGGCCGCCGCATTGGCTTTTGTGCTAAGCGTTTGTTGTGTTGGCGAGGCAACAACAACAACAACAACAAAACTGTAAACCATTCGCCTAACAACTTGCCACGCCCCCTTTAGACTCTCGACAAATGCCATTCAAATTAGAGCGGCATTTTTCCGCTTCTTTTGCCACGGACACAGCAAAAAAGGTCAGATTCCATTCCAGTTCCAGGTGAAAAATCCAAACCCAAATCCAAAAAATCCTCAAATCAAATCTAATAAAATTTATGCTAATTTTGCAGCCAACGCAAAAGTTGCTTCCAAACTTGTTTTCACTGTTTTCACTGTTTATTTGTGTTTTTTCTTTGTTTGTATTTTGCAGCTCATCGCGCACTGAGCCGCCGGATCTCGTGGGCATCATGCGTGTCACGGACGACATGATCGACTCCCTGGTCTGCCCCCCGCCGCCCACGGATCCCCCCGTGATGAGCGAGGAGATGATCACTGGACTGATTGTCCCAGCGCCCGGTTGGAGTAAGTACTATTGATTTTAAAAATATATTCCGATAAATCTACAACTCGATTTTTGCGAAGCGATTTTCGATAACTTTAACTCGGTAATTTTTTCTGACTAACAATAGAATTTGTTGACTTTCATGGTCATGAGAATTTTATGAAATGTCAAAACTTAATACTTATTTTAAATTTTTGGAGAAGTTAAGTTAAAAATCAATATTTTGAGGCACAAAATTATTTGTATTAAATAACTCAAATTTGAATGCAGAATGAATTAAAATGCTAAACCAGCGGTGGGCACGAAATCTGAATTCAAGAGCACTACAACAACATCAACAACAACAACCCTATTAGAGTCTACCTAAGTTGGGAGCAGCCGCTGCTCTCGGAGCCACTGCGTGCCCACCGCTGTGCTAAACCATGATTAAGATGATACCCCGATTGAAATCTGTTTAGCTTTTGGCAAAGTTACAAAAGTTTTAAATAGCAACATTAAATGTCAAAATTTTTGTTTAATTTAGCAAAATTAAACTGTTGTTTAACGCTAATTTTGACATAAGAAGTTTTAAGAAGACAAACAAATATTTGATTATAATTTTGCAATTTTTCAGAATTTTTTTATTTTTAAAGAAAATTATTAAAAATGTAAATTGTTCACCCTTTTTTGAGATTTTTTAAATTTACTGTTTTTTTTTTTTTTTTTAAATTATTATCAGGGGAGCCACAGAAATCGCTTTCGCTTGAATTTCACTTGAGTTTGTATGAAATTTAAGTGAAGTTCAAGCGAAAGCGATTTCTGTAGCACCCCTGTATAATACAAATTTTTAAATTTTTCATTCATTTTTGATTTTTTTAAGCTTTACTCTATGTTTTTTTTTTGTTCCGTCTAAAAATCAAGAAAATGCGTATAAAATACTTTAGTTTTAGAATAAAAACATAAAGAGAAATATTTAAAAGGAAAACACTAAAATATGTGATTTTTTAAACAAAATGCTTTATCTATTTTTTGAAAACTTTTGCTTATGAACTCAACATTTATTTCAATGCTCTAAAATTAAGATTTTTATCTCAAAACTAAAAATGCTCGTCAAATAAATGATTCGAGTAACAAAAAATGTTTGCTGCAATAACCGCTAAATAAAAGTATTTTTTAAGCGGTTTGCCCTCAACGAGAAAAACTAAAACTGTGCGAGGAATTTTTCGACTTTTTCTTCATCTCATTTTTTTTTTTGGATTTTTGAACAACATTTTGAAAGCCGCAACAGCAGATTCATCTCCGGCTACGAACAAACTAATCACAGCCAGAGACTTTTACCTGTTCCAGTTGTTGTTGCAGTTGTTGTGGTTAAGGTGCGGTTTCTCTGAGCGTGTGTGTGTGTGTGTGTGTGTGTAGAGCGGAAACGTGGAGCGCATTTCCGGGACGCGGGCGGCGCTGCCAGCGAGAATTTGTAAAGTTCATTAAAGTAATTTATATTTTTCGTTTAATGCATGTTGCAAGTGCTTCTACAACATGCAACATGCAACGTGCAGCAGCAACAACAATTACATCAATAAGTAGCGTGCTAACAGAGAGAGAGAGAGGGGGAATGGGAATGGCAGACAGAGAAGGCAGATGAGATGAGGTTTTTGTGGCACGATTTTCTACCCGTTGCCTTTGGTTTCGGTCCCGTTGTGCAGCAACAACGGCAACAACAACTGCATAATTACAGGATTACAAACTGCACCCACACATACACACACACACACGCACACACACACACACATGCTGCACTGCACTCAAAAAGCCGAAGTGGCTAAGAACACAAAACAATTAAAAACCAACAAACGCAGAAAACAACAACTATAACAACTATAACAACAACAACGACAACAACTGATATGTGTATATGCATGTGTGTGCGTGTGTATGTGTATTTTATACACAAAATGAAACTTTTTTATGCGCCAAACAATTAAAAGGCACAACATACTAAAAAAGAATTAAAATAAAATTGTACATGCAACAAACATGAAAAGGCCAAACAAGCTACAAGATACCCTGTAAACTTTTCAACTATTTTACTCTTTCAGTTTTAAGCAGGGACCGTAACGATTATATTTTTTTAATTAGAAATTATTAAATAAAAGTTATTTGTTGATTTTTATCCAAAAAATTAAATGAAAACTCTTAGTTTTCGATCTAAATAAAAAAATTATAAAATAATAATTAAATTTCAATTTTTATTTAAAAATTATAATATAAATCTTATTTTCAAATTTTATTTAAGCGATTGAAAATAAAAGTTATTTTTCATTTTTTATTATAAACAAGTTTTATTAAGTTACAAATAATTGTTTATTTATTTTACATGTTTATTAAACATTTTTTTTCACTGTTGCACAATTTATTTTAAATTTAAAATTATTTAATTTAAAAAAATGCAAACAAAAAAAATTAGGAAACAATTTTAATAAAAACTCTAATACACACACCCTCTAAATTCTTTTATTTCCAATTAATTTCCAATTTATTTCCAATATTTTATTCGAATATTACAAAAATTCAATAAATTTTTATTAGTTATTTATTTAGAATTTTTTCTATCACTAAAACTTTAGTTGAGATTTTAACTGCCAATAACATTTTGTTTTAAAACAATACTAGCATTGACAAATTTGATTATGGAACTTAAATAACTTTTATGTACAAATTACAGCTTACAGGGTATATGCAAAATACAGAAAAAAATCAAGTAGGAAATGTAGCAAAAATTAAACGACTCGCATGCAACTGGCACACGTATTGGTTGCAAGTGTGTGTGGGTGTGTGTATGTACACCATAATGACACACACACACACACACACACATACAGAGAGTCTCTGATTCCTGATGAACGGACATTTGTGGCATATGGGTTATGGATATGACGGCATATGCACGAAAAAGCGTTTGCCATTCAAAATGAATGAGGGATAAGCATAGGAAAGACGGAAATGGGAGTGAAAAGGGAGCGAAAAGGGAGTGAAAAGGGAGACCAGAGGATTGTGGGAGTAGGGCACTTGATACAGCAAAAAAAAAAAAAGTGGATTACATTTCACTTTGGCAATTAAAGCGAGAAAGCAGCAGCTCGAGTTTTGTTCTGTTCTGTTCTGTTTCGGGCCATGTTGAAGCACTTTTAGCTTATTAAATGCACAATTAAGTGAAATATTCCAAAGAAGATGCAAAGTAAAGCAGAAGAAGAGAAGAGAAGAGTTGCTGGACTCTCATGTGAAGTCTCTTTTGGGCTGGTCAAGCTCGTAACTCGTAACTCGTAACTGAGCTCATTTAAAATGCCCCAAAAAAGGATTTAATTATCATATATAATCCTGTAACAAAAGGCAGATAACAATTTACGAGTATTATACTTGAAAGCCAGTCCCAAAAATGCTAAAGAATGTAACTGTATAATCAGTTATTATGCTCATAACTTGATGGTCTTTCAGCTCTTTCAATTGCTATACACAAATTGTGCAACAGAGATGGGCTTAAATGATTACTTAATTCTCTATTTAAAAGAGTTCAATTTAAGCCATAGAAATACAGAAAAAATATAAAGATTTGTACTGTTCAGTTAACATTTTTATTAGACTTAACAATTCAAGCTTAGGATTGTGTTGGTGGTAAATAAAAGTCATTGGAATTTGTTTGGAAAATTCAATACAAATTATAATCAGCTTAATGAAAAAACATCAAAAAATATTTATTTATTTGAATTACCCATAAAAATCATTAAAATCGGCTTTTATTAAACTTTATGTCATGTTTTCTTATACAACTCAATTAAATTTGTAGTGCCAACATGGCGTATGAGTAACAAAACTTACGTTTTTTTAAGTATTTCTAGCTATAAAATTCTCATAGATTTCTTTGCCCTTTACAATTTTTTTATTTAACTCAGTAAACTATAATTTAACTTAGATCTGCTTAATTAAATAATTACTTTGTTTTTTTAATCTGAATTAAGAAAGTGCTGATAAAATAATGAAGTTTTAATTTTTATTTAAAAAACATAAAATAACTCTTATATTTAAGACATAAAAATAAATTAACTTGGAAATAAATTTATTAATTTTACCTTAAATTCATTGATATACAAGCTAGATACCCTAAAAATGTCAGCTTTCATTTGTGTCCTTTATCTGTCCAAATGCAATCGATGCCTTTAACAGCCTCACGTTTGCAGTCCCTTCTCCCTCTCTCTTTCTCTCTCTCTCTTTCTCCTTTCTCGTTGCACGTATCATAAACTGCAAACCCCCGTCTTCTCTTCTGCCCCGTACTGGGCCTCATCATAGTTTATGTAAAGCCACTAAAACTGCACCAAATTTAGTTTGGCACGTTCCCAACCTGAACAACAAACAACGAACAACGAACGACAATCGACAACCAACAACAAATAGCTAACAAAGTCTATAAGTTATTAGCCTAGTCAGTTGTTGTTGTTGTCATTTTCACTGTGATTCTTCTTGTTGTTGTTGTTGTTGTTGTTGTCTGGCACTTACAAAGGGACTACGTGCAATTTGTAAGAAGACCGCAAGTTGAAATTTATAAGGCGGCAATTTCAATATCTTACACACACACACACACACACACACACACACACACACACACACACACACATACACTGTGGTGTCAAATTTGAAGCCAAAATGTTCATAAAATTTGTTGTAACCAATTTGCATGCAAAGAAGAGCACAGAGAGAGATAGAGAGAGTCTAAGTTAAAAGAGGGCAGCACATAGAGTTGCTGGCATTCAAGGACATCGTTGCTTAAACGTTTCCTTGGCGCTGCCAAAAAACTACTGCTATATATGTTGTTGTTATGTTGTTTGCTCCAATTTTGTATCTTTAGCATTACTGTACTTTGTTAATGTTTTTTTTGAAATAATAAATAAATAAATAAATAAACTGGCCAAAAAAAAAAAAACACACACACACACATATACATATACAGTTACATATATACAGTCATACACTTGTGCTTACATCTGTATACAAGCCCATATATGGCTCATAAATTTGTTTTCTCTGCTGTTTCATTTATTTTTTCTGGTTTTTTTTTTGGGTAAAATCTTTGCTCTGTGCTCGCGAGTGTGTGTAGGTGTGTGTGTAGGTGTGTGTGTGGGTGTGTGTGGATTCTCTGCCCACTCCTCTCCACTCCCTGCCCCCTTTTGGCCACATTTCTGTTGCCTCGTTGAGCGTTGTGAACGGACGTTGTGGCAAACACATCGCAGCAATAATCATTACAGCTTGTTGTGGCTGTTGTTGTGTGTGTTTTATGTCCTTGTTGTTGTTGTTGTTGCTTCAACTGTTTTTTTTTGGCTTTTTATTATACCCTGTACACAGCGAAAATGACTTAAAAACGTGATTGCTGCGTGCGTCTGGAACTCTATGAAACTCATACAGTTACTCCAGTAATTATTTAGACAAAATACATTAAAGCACATATTGTATTTTTCCAAAAAAAATACAAAACCTTTTCTTGGCTGCTGGATTAATTTTATAGCTGCTAATAAATTCTTATGTTAAGTTAAAAAAATGAAAAAATTATATCCCTTGGGCTCAAATATTTTTAAGAATTTAAATAAATATGTACTCATTTTAATTTTGTTTATTATAAATTAATTTTTATAATATTTTTTAAAATAAAAAAATTTTTTTTTAGAATTTAAATAAATATGTACATATTTTAATTTTTTTAATAATATATAATTTTTATAATTTTTTTAAAAATATAAAAAAAAAAAAATTATCTTTAATGCTTTGAAAATGTTGGAGAAATCTTAGTTCTTTGTTTTGTTGTTTTTAAAATGCAAATTAAGTAATTTTTTGAATACCCCATTTTAACAGTTTTTTAATATTTTATCTTTAAATTAACTGTTTTATATTTTTAAGACCTTAAATACTTTACCTACCATTTTTTTAAATCGTATAAAAATTTTTTATTTAAATGTTCAATATTCTTTTTTGGATATTTTGGATATGGGAAATTTAAAATTTTGTATTTAATAATTCTTAAAAATGTTGAATTTAAAGCGACATTTTCTTTATGTTGATTAAAGTTTAATTTTATAATAAATTTAATTTTTAAATAAATTCAATTTTTAAATAAATTAATAAGAGAATTTTAGAGAATGTGATTTAAATCTCTTGCTTAGTGTGTTTCAGAGCAATTCTAGAGTATCTGCTGGTCGAGCACACTCTAAATGGCAGCGCTTTTACTTTGTGCTCGTTTCGCGTGTTGTTGTTGTTGTTTTTCTTGTTTTTGTAGCGACATTTGTGCAAGTATTAAATTCCGGCTGCCGTTTTTTATTGCGCAAACATGGAATTTAAAATTAACAAACAAGCTGCAACAGCAGCAACAACAACAACTGCAATAAAAACAACAAATAACAGTCTTAATCGAACTTTAAAAGTGGCCAAAAAAGCAGAACAACAAAACAAAGCAAAGAAAAATAAGAACGAAGCCCAATGGCAACTAATTACGAGTAGCAAAAAGAAACTAATAATAATCATAACAATGATAATGATAATGACAATAAAAACATGACTAACTGTTGTTATCTCTAACTCATGCTCTCTCTTTTCCTCTCTTTACAGATGGCACTGGCAAGGATTTGTATTCACCGGAGGCGGAAAGTTCGCCGGCTCCGTCGTTTGTGGATCCCACGGTGGCGCAATTGTCTGTGGGCATTGTGGGCGGTGTTGCCGGACTGGGCGTGGCAAAGCCAACATCGCGTACGAGCAGCTTTGAAATTGAGAATCTGCTCAAGACCGCGGAGCAAGTAAGTTTCCTTCTACCCCCCACCCCCCCTCTATACTCTTTTGTCCCCCTTTTGTCTCTCTGTCTTATTCACGTCTTTATGGCGAGAGTGCATACACTCAGAGAAAAACCTGCATATTAAATAGAAATAAATATTAAAAACAGTCGTGTTTGATTTTATTATAATAGTTCAAAATAGAAAACTTACAATAATTTTTATTAATTTATATAATTAAAGTAAAACTGAAAAAAAACATTTTAAATTGAATTTAAAAAATTTGCAATAAGTTATTAAACTGTTAACAAATTAAAATACTTAAATAAAATTATTATTTATTATTAATATGAATAAAAGTGAAACAAAATTAAAGGAAAAACATTTTAAATTATATTTAAAAAATTTGCGATAGTTAATTTGTTTTTTTTTTAACATACTTAAATAAAAGTATTATTAATAATTAATATGAATGAAATAAAATCAAATTAAACACTTATAATAAAAATTAAAATATTGGCAAAAATTAATTAAATTAAAATATTTTCAAATTTAATTAATTATATTTAAAATTAAATATTTTTAAATTTCTTACAAATAATATCTAAGCCAAATATTTGTAAAATTTCCTTTTCAAATTTGCCGATAATTTTTCTCTGGGTGTATATTTAATATAAACATGACCAAGAAGAAACAAAAACGCAAACACGTTAAAACCCTACCCCTACCCACCCCCAACCCCATAAGCCCGTTGCCAAAAAAAAAGGAAGAAAAATCAAGGAAGAAGAAGAAGGAAAAGAAGAAGAACACATTCGAGTTAAGAACGGAACTTGGCACTTGGCTGGTCTCCGGCTAAAGTCAGTTCCAATTGCTTTGAACTCGCTGAGCGGAAACGGAAACTATTAAAACGAGCGCCAAACACGAAAACTGTACATTGGGTAGGAAGGGGTGCCACACAGGGGTAGACAGGGGTGTCTGAGGGGGTTGTGTGGAATGGGATGTGGTGCACTTGTGATTGAAATGCGCACAAATTGAAATTTGCCAGAGAACTGTGCGAGAAACGTCTGTTTCTTACAAGTGGATTAGTGGTTTCTAGAGGGTGAAGAAGGCGGAAGAAGGGGGAAGAAGAGGGAAGAAGGGTGAAGACTTCCAGGTGCCTGTCAAGATGTTGGTGTAGGGACTGAAAATTTTTACCAAAATGCTGATATCCATATTATATCGAAAGGGAGAAAAGATATTTAAGCATATAAAAAAGAAACTAATGTTTAAATAATGAAGTTTAAATTTAAACGCAATTTAAAGGAATTTAGCAAATGTTGAGCAATTTAAAAAAAAAAATAAATAATTAGATAGCTTTAAAACTTCAGTAAATTAAAAATATTTGTTAAGAGGTGCTAATAAAAACAACATTAACTCCTGTTCAACCTTTAAAGAGATTTTTGAAAAATTAATTTTGGAGTTACTATTTGAATTGTTTAAAGAATTTTTTTGCATCAAAAAATTTTTGGATAAAAATCGAGGAAAAAAGTTTTAAAATTGACTTTATTTAAATTCAAAATTTTCAATGGGTACTTAATGAGTTAAGGAAAAATTTGAATCATTCAAACGGAATTGAAATTACCTTCCCATTGATGCCAAAATTAACATGAAGTAATTTTAATTACGAGTAAATTTAATTTTAAATGTCAAAATAAATATGCCGTCTAGTGTATATTTAGAAAGAAAAGAAAGGCATAAAATGAATTTTAAATAATTTTATTTGCTGTATAAAATGTATACTATATATTATACTACTCTATATATATAAAACCTTTTCTTGACTGACTGACTTACTGAACATTGTGAAGCCCAAACGGTTAGAGCTAGAAGGCTTAATTATTCACTTTGTTAAAATTTGAATTAAAATTGTAGCAGCAGTGAAAAATAAACTAGTTATTTCCAAATGATCCATATAATATGATATTTTAGATATGATGCAATGTTTATTTTGCTGTTATGCATCCCTGGCGGCAACTCGAAAGTGGGTTGTAAAACTATGGGGGGTGAAATTTGGTCTATTGGGTCTTGTTGTTTTTTGCTGCAAGAGTCACCAAACAATAAACGTCACAAAAGTAGAAATGGGCTGGCATAAAAATATCAAGGATATACAATATACACAGCAGCAACAAAAACATATATAGAAGACAGGCAGACAGAGAGACAGAGACAAGAAAGAAAGGCAAAGATGCCACAGAATGCACTTTGTTTTCTGGATATGCTTTACCCAAGTGTACTCGAAACTGGCAGAAACCCACTTCATTTAATGATACTTGAACACTGCTGACACACAAACACACTGAGGCCTGACACACACACACACACACACACACATGGCTAGACAGGGCGTTACATAAGAATCCTTTTAATTCAAGTTGACATTTCGCACACACACAGAGAGCGCCAAGCAAAATTCAAGAAATTTTTCAAATTTTTCATCCTTGGGCGGCAGTTGCAACAACAATGTTGGCACTCAGCAGCTGGCCAGCTCACCTGGCCAAGTCCCTCACTCCCTCTTCCCTTCCCCTCCCCTCCTCTTTTTCTACCCCCCCTTGTTGTGCCTGGTCTCTTTGTTGGTTTTGGGTCGTCGTCGTCGTCGTCGCTGTCGCCGCTTATGCAAATCAGCGACGTTGCAGCAAGAAAGAAATGCAGAACAATAAAACAGTTAAAAGTAGACAAGAACAAGCTGCACAACAACAACAACAACAATAACAATAACAAGCGACAAGAGACAAGTAAGAAGACTACAGACGCACTGCACGACTTTAAGCGACCCAGTACATGCACTAATCTATTCAATTAAAATAAGTTAAACTAAAAATGTATACAAAAAATATGGTTAATTTCGGTACGCCGAAGTTTTGATAACTTTGTACAGCAATTGTGTTCAAACTCACACAGTCAAACAATCAAACGCGAAGTCATCGAAAGTTTTAACTGCTTTACACTGAAAGAATGAAATGAAAGCATACTCGAACTGTCGCATCGTTACAGTTGACGACGTAAAGAGAGCAAAGCATCAGTTGCAGTGTATGATAAAAGTCCAGCGCTGTACATTCTCTCTCTCTTCCTCATTGAACGCAGCTCAGCGACTGACATCAGAAAGCATCAGCCGATCAGATGCATCGTGAGAGAGCAACAAGCCGAACATATGCATCGAGAGAGCATAGGATGTCGAGCGTGCTATTTATAGAACATACGTACTTTCGCTCTCTCTCTCTGCACGTGTGTCGACTGCGACGCCGGCAGAATTATGAGTTCCTACTCCATGGGAGAGGCTTTTGGCATTTTGGACACCATTGTTGTAGAGTCCTGCGTTTTGTGTTCAGATATCTCCAGAAAGTTTTTTGCTGGCATGTTATTAGCTTTGTCTGTATTATTTATTTTTCTCTGTCATATTTTTGCAAAATTTGCAGTTAAATGAGCTACAAAAATAAAAAAAAAAATAAAAAAGTAATAATAAAAAAATAGAAAAATAATAGAAAGCAAAAAGAATATGTTTGTTGCCTGTGGGTTTCGAACCTTCGCCAGCGTCGGCAGTATAAACTCCTAAAATACATATACATCTCAATTATCCTCTACGTTTGTTTGCCGATCAACATGAAATTTTCAGAATACTTCCGCAAAATATCTCACATTTCATGTTGAAATTCTTAACACTGTAGCTTTAAAAATACGCCGTTTTATTTAACTTTTATCTATTTGAGCTGTGTTAAGAATTTTAAAGTATTATTAACAAATTTGGTTGCTCAAACTCTGAGTTATAGATGCTAATACAAACAGACAGATATTGTCACAGACCCATACAACTATGTTGACTTTCACTGCTGGGCAAACAACAAGAAACGAGACAAGAGAGACAGAGAGAAAGAGAGGAAGAGGGAGAGCAATAATAATACTCAAAGTGCAACTGCATAAAAGTGAAATGCCTTTCACAATGCCAACGTGCAACTACAACTACAACACGAACAAGAGCAAGAACAATTCAACTGAATGTTGCACGAACAATGACAACGACAACTGAAATTTCATGAGATTCTACTTGCCACACTCGTGACATAGTCAGAGAAAGACACAAAGAGAGACAGTGAGAGAGAGAGAGAGAGAGAGAGAGGGAAACAAAGAGAAAATGTGAGCAAGACTTGACTAAGAAATGTCTGTCACAGTTACAATATAAATACATATATATATCGAAGCAGTAAAATCAAAATGATAATACCCATTATAATTGGCTCAACTTTGTCAACGTCCGACAGATGGCGCCAGCTACAGAAAAATGTTTGAAAATCACAAATAAGTTGACAAGTTCTATCGACAACAATAGACGCAAGTTGCAATAATAGAAATTCAGTTGACGTTAAACTACCAAGCAATAGAGGGCGCCAGCTTAGATATGGAAAAACGTAAAGTTTGCTAATTGTAAAAGCCAACAATAGAAAAGGACTTAATTTTTATGATATATTTACAATGCAATAGAAATTTAACAAATTTAGAAGCTATTTTTTATTTTTTAAATATTATTTTAGGAAAACAAGCTGCCCACCGACAGATGGCGCTAGCTATGACTTTTTAACATGATATTAGTTCTTCTAATACCTAATCTCCATATAAAATACATACAACAGAAATTTAACATTATTTACGAATAAATTTATTTTTAACCGCGCACTTAAGCCAACCAACTACAGATGGCGCCACTAAGCATCAGTAAAGCCAACAAAAGTGCAGCTTAAAAGGCAGTGTGGAAATTTATGTACATTTATTGTAAATTTCTGCGTAATGTAAATTTGCATAGGTATTGAAATTTTAAATATATATACACACACATACTTTCAAGTTGAAGTTTAGCAACAACAGAGGGCGCCAGCTAAAGTGCAATTTTCGTTGTTGAATTTCAATTGAGTTTTTGGGAAAGAAGATATCAAATACCACAAAGAGGGGGGAGGATGAAGAGGAGGGATTTACGGCTAAGCCTTTCGGCACGGTCACGCTGTCATCGCCGACGCCCAGAAAGGGGGGAAAAGGGGAGGGGAGGGTAGAGAAACTGTTCGCATTCGCATCACTGTCAAGCACAGCGTTCGCTTGCTCTGTCTCCCTCTCTCTTTCGCCCTCTCTCTCTCTCTTGCTGTGTTGATTTAAACTCTGACCTTTTGCAAATTGCACAACACTCAGACACACACACAAAGAGAAGGCGCAGCGAAAGCAGAGGCTGAGAAAAAAAGGGGGTTTGTTAGGCGCATAAAATTATTTGTTTAGGCATTTACAATGTAAATTCGTTCAATGGGGGTTTGGGGTTAGGGGTCAAGGGGCGTGGCAAGTCAATTTATGTGAGCTCAACGGTCAACGCGTCATTTAACACTTTTCTGGCCAAGAAACAAACAAACAAGTTAAGTTCAAGCAGATTTAAAAATTAAATCTAAATAAAAGTTGAGCAATTCAGAAGATAAATCGATTTTTGCGTGAGTTTTTTTAAGCTAGTTTAACATTATTTCAAGTTAAAATTTTAAGGAATGTAATGAAAAAATGCCTTTTTATTTATTTTGTAACTAATGAATAGTAGTGAATATGACTATATGCAGTAAATTTAAATGTATTCAGACATTATTTATATATTTTTTTGTTGCCTACATATGTACGCTGTATAAATTATGTCCAATTTGAAACAAAAACGTAGCAAACTTTTAAATGCGTCCGACAAATTTCACTTAATTTATATACATAGTTAAAGCCAAGTATTAAGAACCATATGCAACTTTATGCAATATTTGGAAAAGTCAGAAAAGTAAGAAAAAACTAAAACAAGCAACTATAGTATGCAGAGGGTTTAAACCACGGTGCAAGTGACATAAGAAGGGCTGAAGATTTGCACACCTCGACGACGCTTTATGCAAAATCCGGTTGAGTGTGTGTACTATATGTGTATGTGTGTGTTGTGTTTGCGTATATAAATGCACACACACACGCACACATACACACTACACTCTATGTCAACCGTCAAGCCAACTGTCAGTGCCAAATGTGCTTGTAACCGCACACAAACAGCAGCAGCAACAACAACGACAACTACAAGTAGAACAACGACAACGACAACAACTATGACAAAACGACACACCCTCCTCCCCCTGCTGACACCCTGTAAGTTGGACTTACGACAAGGACGTGACAGTCATTTAGAACCACAGCCCGATGTCGACATCGTCGTCGTCGTCGTCGTCGTCGTCGTCTGTTTAAAGTGGCCGCCGCGCGAGTTTCCACATTTTCCACACAGTTTCCCAGCCAAGCCAGCTTAACGATGACCCCAAAAAAAAAGAACTCCCCTGCCCTGCCCCGACCCCAGTATAACTCTATCTCTGTCTCTATCTATCTCTGTCATGCTAACTTCATTTTCGTTGTTTATTGTCATTTATTTTTGGTGTCTCGTTTTTTGTGGTCGCCTTCGTCTTTCGTTTCGTTTGTTTCGTTTCACGATCCTCATCATGCAACTACAACAACAACAACAACAACACAATAACAAACACAACAACAACACAACCAAACAACCAACCAACCAACCAAAACGAACCCTGAACCTGTTAAGGTTACCGGATTTTGTCGTTCACCTCAGGAAACGCGCAAATCGAGCCCCACGGGTTCCGTCACATCGTCGGTCTCGACCACAGCTCTGACACCGTCACGTCAACTGACCGACGCCGAGAAGCTGCGCAAAGTCATCATGGAGCTGGTGGACACGGAACGCACCTACGTCAAGGTGAGTACACAAATTTATATATGCATTTAATTCAACTTAAAAATTAACATTTTAAATGGTAATTAGTTTGTTATTTTATAAACTAATTTATAATTATTTTAAATTTATTTATTTAATTTTATATATTTTATTTTATTTACAAATGTTTACATTCCATTTAACTAAAAAATTAACATTTTAAAGGGTAACAATATTTTCATTCTATAAAGTAGTCCATAATTATTTTTATTTAATTTATTTATTGATATTTCGTAGTAAAAAAAATAAATTTAATTACATTTAATTCATTTCAAAAATTAACAATTTAAATGGTAATAATTTTTATATTTTATAAACTAATTTATAATTTTTTTGTATTTATTTATTTTATTTATTGTCATTTCATAATATTGTAAAAATGGGCACAAAAATTTACATTTAATTTAACTGAAAAATTAACATTTTAAATGGTATTAGTTTTGTTATTTTATAATCTATAAATGTTTTATTTTTATTTATTTTATTTATTTATTGTATTTCATTATAAAAATTAGTAAATAATTCAACTTAAAAATTAACATTTTAAACGGCAACAATATCATCATTTTATAAAGTAATCTATATTTTTTTTGTATTTATTTTATTTATTTATTTATTATCATTTCGTAATTTAAATAAGTACAGGGTCTAAATATAAATAAAAAATATTTAAAGACAGTAATACTGGTATTTTGGAAAAGAGAACAATTAAAAGAGGTTTAATATTTGTTATGAATATTCTTAAATTAAAATTTGGATTTTCCGCGGGCTTAAGTTTTAATAAATTAAAAAGGAGTTTAATTTTCTTGATGAATTATTTTAAGCTGATGCTTTGATTTTTGATTACGATGAATATATAATTATTTTAAAAATAATATATTAATATTTAAAAAAGAATTTTTTTTTAAGAAAAAACAAAGGTTAAAGTCAGTTTAATATTTATAATGAATACTTTTAGATACAAATTTAGATTTTCGACCGGTTAATAAGAAATTTTAATAATTATGTTGGCCTCACAAATAAGTTAAAAATCTGACTAATGAATGTTTAATATAATATTTAAAATTCAAACTAAAATAGTTTTGGGCACTGTAAAAACTGTCATAATTTGAAAAGCCCATAAGAAACAGAAACTTCTATTATAAATATATATATTCAAGGCATCTTTTGTCTTTGGCTCTCAGTGCTTTCATTAGACTTGCGAGTTGCGATTGCAATTAAAAATGCAAATTTTAATCCTTTAAACCGACGGTGGTGGCTTTAAGAGAGCGTGTCTCTGTCCGTGTCGCCGTCCCTCTATGCCCAGGCTCAGTTCCATGCTCAGAGTCAGGTCCAGGTCCAGATCCAGGCGCAGGAAGCATACAAATAATTATTATAATTTAGAAATTATGTAAAGCGCCGCTGCGGCAACGTTGGCCAGAGTTGCCAGAGTCTTATCTCTGCCACAAGCCTGCCCTCCACTCCCCTTCCCTCTCTCGCTCTCTCTCGGTTTGTCTCTTTCGTGCCCCTTCCGCTGGCCGGAAGTATTGTTCCAAATGAAAGCGCGCGCCTGCGGCTATGCTACAGTTTTTTTATTTGTATTTATTTTTTATGTTTTTTTATCCTTCTTCATATTTATGTATATTTGTGTGTGTGTGTGTGTGTGCTGTCGCGTTACTCGGCAAACTAAAAAGTTGTTCAGTTACCCAAACTGGACGCCAACTCAGTCTCCTCCTCAGTCTCCTCCCCAGTCTCCTCCTCAGTCTCCTCCTCTTTGAGTCTCCTCTCGAGTCTCAGTCTCAGCTGTGGGAGTTGAAGCGTGTTTCGTGTTTCGGGCGTCTGCTGTTGATTTTTTAATTTAATTTATGCACTTTTTTTCGCTTTTTCTTTCTTTCTCTTTCTCTCTCATATTTTGTTTGCATCTTTTTATTTATGTGTCAACAAATTGTAATTTATTGAACAACTTGAAACAACAACTGAATTATATATTCATGCAGCACTTGAACAATCTGCTGGAACATTATCTGGAGCCCATGAAACGGGAAACATTTCTATCGAATGCGGAAATCAATGCGCTTTTTGGCAACATCCATGAGATTGTCACATTCCAGCGACAATTTCTACAGAATCTCGAAGAGGCGCTCGAACTGGAGCCCGAGTTCAATAAGTTTGAGCATTGCGGTCAGTTTAGGGTAAGTAAAGAACATTTCTCTAGTTATGTATATAAAATGAGATTGATTTGTATTGCAGAATGTCCTGTTCGCGATTGGCTCCGCTTTTCTCTACTATGTCAATCACTTCAAGCTCTACTCATCGTTCTGTGCCAGTCACAGCAAGGCGCAAAAGGTTCTGCATCCAAGTAAGTAAAAACATTTAAAACCTATTTGATTTCAACTAAAACTAAAATAATAAAAATGAATAACTAAAATGAATGCAACAAAAAACTATTTAGTTTAATAAAAATATAAATAAAATGTAAACAATATATACAAACGAAAGCAATAGTTTTTATTATATTTTAAAATTAATATCAAATGAAATCGCTCATACGTCTCGTTAGCCAATATTCGTACTTTGTACTCAATTAAATTTGCTAACAATTTTAAAATTGTTTCAGAGCAAACTTTAAATATTATTGAATTAAAAAAGATTTTTCAACCATTTATTAAAAAAGTTTGACCAGTTTTGTGTCTATTTTGAGCTACAATCAAAATTAATTGCATATTAAAAATTTAAAATAATAAGCAAAACAACTGGCAATTATATATGGTATTATTTAAATACTAAAAAATATGATATAAACTTTAACTGCTATGAGTTGGTAATTGTTGAAGTATATTGCTCATACGCCGCGTAGCTCAGCAAGCAAATTGATTATCATATTTTCCTTTCATTTAAATTGTTTAAATATTTTTAAATATTTTTCCTTAAAATTTGTATTTTAAAATTGCTTGCTTGACCATTTTAAGCAATAATTTAAATACATTTCGAGCTGGAATTAAGCTCTTTGCTTAAATTCTCTGCAATCATAAATTGCTCATACGCCACGTATGTCAGCCTGCGATTATTCAATCATATTGACCTCTCAATTAAATTTTATTGTGAATCTTTTACCATTACTTAAATATTAATGAAATATGCTCAACAATGGATGACAATAATTTAAATACCAATCGGAAATTCTTTTATGAGCTGCAGTCAAACTCAATAAACAACAAAAATCGTTGCATACTTTTCGGCTGGCGTCGAAAATAAAATTTCAAATATGAAATTTAAGGTTGAAGTCGTTTGAGAAATCAAAAGAAAAGTATTTGTCATACGCATAAATACATATATTATGTGTCTGTCTCATTTAAATATATGCGCGTGTGTGTGTGTGTGTGTGTGTGTGTGCGTAAGCTCAACTATTGCAATCAGTGTGAAGCGTTAAAGTCTATTTGAGTTGGGATTGTTAACGGAAAGAGAACGGGGCAAGTTGTAAAAGTCAAACAAGCGACAAGTTTCGAACAATTGGCAAACTATGCGCTTCAATTGTTGTAGGTTGTGGATTGTAGGTTGGTGTTGCTGCTGCCGTTTCTATTGCTGCTGCTGCTGCTGCTGCTGCCACAGCTGCCACATGCCGCACTCCTTTAAATGATTTGCAAGTTAAATGAATAATTACAACCGCAAATGCCGAGACGTGGCGAGAGTTCCAAGCAAAGAAACAAACAGTAGAAGGAGTGGAAGGGGGTCGAGGGTAGAAAGTAGTGTAGTTAGTGTTGTCAAAACAACATTTTTCCCGTCAAATCTGGCTTTTTTTTATTAATTTTATTAAATTCACTGTGGTGTGTAAATTTTATTATTATTTGGCCTCAAATATTAATTCTGCATCAATGATTTTATTAAATTTAATTATATTTAAAATTTAAAATATTTTCAAGTTGTCTTTTTTCATATCACACTTTTTCAAAAATTTCAATCTGTTATAACTTTGTCAAAACTTTACCGATTTTCTTGCGGAATATTAATTTTATCAAATTTTGTCTTCTTATTTATTTCTGCATCTAAATAAAATTAAATTAAAAATTTAATTTAATAAAAAAAAAATTTAATTTAAATAAAATTAGATTAAAAATTTTAATTTTATTTTTAATTTTTGATTAATTTATTTCTGCATCTAAATAAAATTAAATTATAAATTTTAATTTTTTTTAATTTTTGAAGAAAAAAGCTTAAAAAAATCTGATTTTTTTTAGGAAATTTCAATTTTTTCCACCTTCTTGCCCCTACAGACACTATTTAACTTTTCTGAGAACTTGGCATCATCGCAGTAGGTAAATAAGTGAAGAGTGTGTGATGACAAAAAAAGGAAGGAAGAAGAAAAAGAAGAAAAACTGAGGGGAATTGTCAGCATATTCATATTCATGGCATGGCAGCAACTGTCAAGTATCTTTTGTTAATTAAACTTGTAGAATTATGACACGCTGGCAAATGGCAAATGGCGAACGGTGCCGAAAACGAAAACTATGCCACGTTGTTGCCACTGGCTGTGTGTGCGTGTGTGTGTGTGTGTGTGTGTGTGTGTGTGTGTGTGTGTGTGTGTGTGTGTGTGTGTGGCAGCAACCAGGCGAATAAAAGGCAGCCAAAGTTGTCAGTTGAAGCAGCTGGGGAAAAGAAAGAAAGGGGAAGAAAGGGGAGAAAAAGGAACTTGGGAGTCTCGGGCTGGGGCGACAACATGTCATAATTAAATTAGACTTAGTCGCAGCTTAAAAACACTCGAGCAAACACAAAGAGAAGGACAACGAATTACAGAGAGAGAGGGAGCTAGTGAAAGGGGCGTGGCAAGTGCTTAACAAAGTAGCTGATTGATGTGCAACATGCAACAAGAGGCAGAAAAAATGCAAAAAAGGAAAAAAAAATAATAAACTAGTCGGCGGTGCTACAGTCGAGCGGTACTCGACTGTCGAAGACCCCGTACTTACTATGCAAAAGAAAAAACTCTTCTTAAAGTCATGTAATATAAGTCGCTACAAACATTTAATGCATTGTAATATATATATATTTTCGCCCAAATATATTGAGGATACGTATATCAATTTACATTAAAGATATAATAAATGATTTATTAAAGCACATCATCAAATTTAACAGATGCACAAAATAAATTGATTTAAGCATTAGAGAAAGCGAGAAAGCGATAAGAGCATTTCCCACATCTCTTAATAATAAACCAAAAAAAAATCAAATATTAACATTGAATTGATGTAACTGCAACATTAATATAAAATGTCAGGAAAACATTAATAAATCTTAAAAATAAAAAAGTCTGTTCAAGCCGGGATTCGAGCTTGGGACCTACATATGATCTAAAAAGTCTGCAAATATTAAAAAAAAAAATTAAAAAATTTGCTCTCGCTGGGAGTTGAACCCGCGACTAATTGCTAATTTACTGGGAACTTTGCCCCTTAGGCCACCGAAGCCAACTTTACAAATGCAAAATGCAGATATGTTAAGACTACAATGATTTATTCTTTGCCAGTTATGATTTCTGCAACATCATTTTAAAATTTAATAACATTAAAAAAAACATTTGGGGATCATCTGCTAACAACTTAATTTTATTGGTCAAATAATAAATACTAACATTTTGAATTGATAAAAATGCAACACTTATATAAAATATCAACATAACACAAAAAAATTGATTTTAAAAACAAAAAAAATTTTGTCCGTGTCAGGATTTGAACCCGCGACCCCCTGACACAACTGACAATGTAAGCAAAAAACTAGGCGTCTTTACAAATTGCGCCACAGTCGCTCTTTGAAATCTATTGTCCAGTAATAGATTTCATTGTTACTGGACTGTAAGTCAAAAGTAATTAATTGTATTCATTGATTGTTGTTGTTGCTGCTAAAGTATGGCAAATAATGGAAAATTTAGTTGTTCAATATCTTCTCTGTTTATTATCCGATCGCGATGAAATTTTCAGCAAACATGGAAAGTAACAATATCTTCGTCTATGCTTAATAAGGAATGTCTATCTTTAAAATTGTCCTTATAATTAAGATTTTCTAATTTGTGGGCGTTTAAGGGGGCGTGGCCAAAATCTAAAACAAACTCGATCTGCTTACAATATAGACGCACCTACATACCAAGTTTGAAGTCCCTAGCTTTTATAGTCTCTGAGATCTAGGCGCTCTTACAGACGGACAGACGGACAGACGGACAGACGGACAGACAGACATGGCTATATCAACTCGGCTGTTGATGCTGATCAAGAATATATATACTTTATGGGGTCTGCCACGCCTCCTTCTGCCTGTTACGCACATTTTTTTTTGTGACAAAGTTAATAGACCCCTATACTTTTTTAAAGTACGGGGTCTAAAAATACGTTGAGGTAAAAATTTGCAATATTTGCAATCAATGTGGAAAACTAAACTGACAAGGCAGCTTGACAAGGGAGACAAGGGAGACAAGGGAGACAGGGAGAAAAGGAGCTGCCAGGAGCAGCAACAGATCCTTCTGATGGCAACTTTAGTTAGAGATGAGGCAACAACAACAAAAACAACAACAACAACAAGCACTCGACTTGGCTGTTGCATGCAATTTTATGCAAAAAGTTGAAAGGATAATTAATTATAGCAAGAAGTGCACTTAAGTGCCTTCGTTACGAGCAGCAGCAGCAGCAACAACAGGAGCAGCAGCAGCAGCAGAAGGCAGGCAGAAGGACATGCTGTCAGCCGGAGCACTGTGGGACAATTGCACATACTTTTGGGCATAACTTCTTCAGTGAAATTGCTTCAAAATTACAAAATATTAATGCCAATAGTTTGGAAATTAATTAAGTTTTGTTGTTGCATGCCCAGAATGTTAACATTTGCGTTCACTGTTAACTTAACAGCTCCAAAATTTTAGTGTTTAGCGTCTTAATTAATAGGCTCATTTTTGTGCAGCTGGAAAATAAATATATAAAATTTAAATTTAATAATATCAATTTACCCATCAATTATAGTCAAGCATGTGTTTTTAAATTCTTTGGAATGAAATTCAAAATTATAAACTTTCCGTCACTAAAAAAAAAAAAAAAAAAAAAAAAAATATTTCTTACTTTGTAAAATAAATAATAAATAAAATACCGACTCAAAATTTTAATTTAAATAAATAAATATATACATTTAAATTGGCTAGGATTTCCATAGTGCAGCTGAAAACAATATAAATAATAAATTTCAAAATAAAAAACATTCCCAAATTTATATTAAAAGAAAATAGGTTTAAATTTACACAGATTTTCTTAGCTTTGTACAGCATAAAAATATAAATAAAAATAATAAATAAATTGCATTCAAAAATTAAGATTTAAAAAATATAAACAGATTTTTGTTGAAACTGATTTCCTTTTAATTAAAGGCACTCGTACTTTTTTTTTATTATGAAAATATTTTCTAATTTATTACAACAAAAATACAGCTTTTTTTTGAGTGCTCAAAATATATAAAACATTAGCTTTTGTGCCCCTTGAGTTCAAGTTTTGTGCTTGACGTATTAATTAATTCCAAGAAATAATATCGAAAATGTCCCACAGTGCAGAGGGATATGAAGGAAGGGGGAGGAGGTTAGGCAGGATGAAGAGGAGGGGGTGACAGGAGCAGGAGAAGAAGGAGGCAAACCATTAGATGCAAATCCGTGCTGCAGACAGGCTTTGACTGTGCCTTTATCAAAGCTTCCTTCTCAGCTGACAATAAGAACAAGTTAATGACATTTTCTTGTCAACGTTGCGCATATCCTTGTAACTGCATATCCTTGTCGTCCCATCTGTCTATCTGTCCGTCTGCCCAGTCTGCCCTTTAATGGCCCAACGTTGCAATTAATGGCAACTGAAGCACATTGAAATCAAATCATTTGCCAAATGTCTCAATTTACAATTGTGTCCATCTACTTTCTTGCTTCCATCTCCATCTCCAATTCCAATTGAATTTCCATTTCCTTTGCAGATGAGGGCAACCATGCTCTGCAGGAGTTCCTGGCCGCCCGCAATCCCAAGCAGCAGCACAGCAGCACCTTGGAGTCGTATCTGATCAAGCCCATTCAGCGCATCCTCAAGTATCCGCTGCTCCTGCAACAGATGCGCAATCTCACAGATACGCGGGCCGACGAACATGTTCATCTTTGCGGTAAGCTCAAGATATTTAAAAAATATTTATAAGCTGCTCTTTATCTTAAAAGAAATAATAATTATATTTTTTATTTATTTAAATACTTTAATTTAAATAAAAACCATTTAATTTCAATATAACTTATTTTATTATTTTATAGTTATTATCATTATATTTACACATTTCATTTTTGTTTCTTTATTTATTTATTATTTTGATTGTAATTTTAATAATAAATAAATAATATTTTTATCTATTAACATATGTTCATCTTTGCCGTAACTTTAACGTACTTTTCAATTGTCTCTTAATTTAAAAAATATCCATTTCCTTAAATACTTGAATTACATTTTTTTAAATTATATAATATGATTTAATTTTAATTGAATTTAAGTATTTTTTGTATTTGGTATGTAAAATACATTTATTATGATAATATTTTTCCATAAGTTTTTATTAACAAAATTGCAAAAAATAACTTATTTTTAATTTTTTTTATAATTTTAATTTTAAATGAAAATTGATATAGATATAAATATAAAGGCAATATTTTCCATATTTTTACTTTCAGCAAATATTTATTATATATTTATTTCAAAATTGTATTTTGTATTTGTATCTAGTTGAAAATCTTATATTTTTATTGATTTTTAATTAATGTTAAGAACATCAAACATTTTTGTTATTTTATTTTTCTATAATTTTATAATTTTGAATTATATACAAATGTTAGTTTATTTTTTCTTTAAATACTCAAATTAACTTTTTTTGTATATTTAGAAAAAAATTTACGAAACTTTGAATTTTAAAATTTTTTATGTATATTCCTTAATTATAATATTAATAACAAAATTATTTTTGACAACTTATCGAAAAATATTTTATTTTTCTTTAAATTTAAAATTGAAATTACAAATAATAATGTAAGTAAATTGAATGTATAAATATTACTCTCCTTTTGCAGAGGCACTCAAGGGCATGGAGAAGGTGGCGGAGCATATTAATGAGATGCAGCGCATCCACGAGGAATATGGCGCCATATTCGATCATCTGTTCCGGCAGCATCAGAAGTCCTGCAAGCAGCCCATCGATTTGAGTCCAGGTGGGTTACAGCAACCACAGCAAGCACATTCAACCTCAACCACTTCAACTTCAAATGCCAATGCTCCTCAAACACAAACACAATGCTGCGCATTCCCAGGCGACTTGCTTTATTATGGCGGCGTCGAGTGGCTCAACATCTCCGATTTTCTGGGCAAGATCAAGAAGGGACTCGAACTCCATGCCATGTGCTTTGTCTTCAAGTCGGCGGTTGTCTTTCTCTGCAAGGAGCGTTTGCGTCAGAAGAAGAAGCTAATGGTGGGTAAAACAGATATACGGATACACTGATATAAATATTCGGGTATTTTTGTTATAATAACTTTGGAATTTAACTATTCATATGTAAATCAATAAACGTTAAATCATTTTAACTTGCAAATTGATAATATTTTTCTTTTTTAAATATATGAAATAAAAATACAAAAAAAAAATTTAAGTCACATTTTTATTCACTTTAAAATCAATCAACGTTAAATTTTATTTATATGAAAACTAAATTTTTTTATTCAACTTAAAATCAAAGAAATTTATTGCTTACTTAAATATTTGTAGCTTTTATTTTAAACACAAAATTAAAGATAAAAATATTAAAGTCAAATATTTTTCATATTTAAATTATAATTCTCATTGTTGATGAATTTTTTTTCTTAGCAAGAAAATAAACAATAAATATTTTAATTTCAAAATTAAAACATATAATATAAATATTGAAATTCACATTGTTTTTTCTCTGTGTAAAGATGAGTAATTTTATAACTCAGCTTAAAATCATATTTATATACAAATTGTATTCCAATTTTTTATTTTTTACTTAACTTAAAATCAAAGAAATTTATTTCTCCTTTTAATATTTGTGACATTTATTTTTATTCATTATAATATTAAAAATTGAAATGCTCATGTGAAATATTTTTCATATTTAATTTAGAGTTCTCATTGATTTTTTGAGTTTATTTGATAAGAAGAAACTTAAGAAAAAGTTTTTAAAACTAAAATGAATACACATTATATAAAAAATGCAATTAACATTTTTTTTTCTCTGTGTTTAAATGTAAAGAAAGATCACAATTAATTCCGTTCACTCTTCTTTAGGGCGTTTCGAGCAAGAATGCTCCCAACGAGGTGGAGATCATACGCTACCAGGTGCTCATCCCGGTGACTGAGGTCCAGGTGCGCGCCAGCTCCGCCAAGGACATGGACTCGCACTTCCTGTGGGAGCTGATTCACCTGCGATCGCAGCTGCAGCGCCGCTCGGAGAAGGTCTATGTGCTGTCGAACAGCACCGCGGACTTCCGCAATGCATTCCTCAAGACGATCAGGCAAATCATACGCGAGAGCGTGCGCAACATGTCAATTCCCATGAAGAACTTCGGCGGCAGCTCCGGCTCCGTTTCGGGCCTCTCCTCCCAGCTGGGCGGCTATGCGGGCAACTCGCAGACACTCGAAAGGCCCAAGCAGCAGGTAGGACTTATTCTCTCTTTGAACCAGTGGTGTCCAAACACGAAGTCAACGAAACGTTTTACTGCTTTACACTGAAAAAATGAAATGAAAGCATATTCGAACTGTCGCAACGTTTCAGTTGGCAAAGTAAAGAGAGCAATGCATTAGTTGCAGTGTATAATAAAAGTCTAGCGCTCTACGCTCTCTCTTCATTGAACGCATCTCAGCGACTGACATCAGAAAGCATCAGCCGATCAGATGCTGAGAGAACAAGAAGCCGAACACACGCATCGTGAGAGCACAAGCCGACGAGCGTGATATTTATAGAACACACGTATTCTCTCTCTCTCTCTCTTTGTACGTGTGTCGACTGCGACGCCTGCAAAATTATGAGTTCCTATCACATTAGACAGGCTTTTGGCATTTTGGACACCACTGCTTTAAGCTAATCCTCTCCAGCTGCTCAATAAAATAACTCTCTCTTTGAATCTTTGCTCAGATTACAATCGTTCATGGCTCGCATACGTTGGGCAAGCCGAAGAAGAAATCGGGCTCGCAGCGTCATTCGGCGGGCAACATTGATTACGACAATCTGTCGGGCAGCCAGGAGGGGGATGACCTTCCGCCCACTGTGGGCGTGGTCCACTATGCACCGCACACACACACACAACAACAACAGCAGCTGCAGCAGCAGCAGCAGCAACAACAACAGGGCGGATTTCGCAGTCGCAGCAAGACGCTGGGCGACGTGACAGGTAAGTCTATCAAAAGGACATAAAAAAGGAGAGAAAAGAAGAGAAGAAAAAGTGAGAGGAAGTTGGAATAGAAATAAAATGATAAACCATTTTTTTTTAATTATTTATTAATTTATTAAACCTCGGTTAAAAGAGGTGGACAAAAATGTATATGAATTTTCAAATATGAGCCGAAAATAGGATTTTTATTAACAATTAAATAAATATATTTAGTAAAATAAACACTAGACAAAATAACAAAATTTTTTGACATTTTGAATGGTTATTATGTTTTTAATGTTTTCTTTCAAATTTTTAACTTTAAAATGCTAGAGCCAGTTGAGAATTCTAAGTCGCAAAATTGACAAAATATGTGTAAAGATAAAATTAAAAGAGAACTTAAAGTAATAAATGTAGCAACTAAACATTATTAAAATATGAATAAATTTATTATTTATATCTATCTAAATGCTAAAATATTACAATTATATTTTAATTTAATATATTGAGACTAAAATTAAATTCAATAATAGGATTTTAATTAACAATAAAAAATTATATTTAGCTGTTAATGAAAAACTATAAGTATAGAAAAAAAAAATTAGAAAAGTTCAAATGAAAAATTTCACAAATTAACATTGAGAATATTCAGAACATAAAATAAAATTGGAGAATAGAAAATCGAGAATTATATATATTTTTATTAAAAATTTGATATAAAGAAAAACATTTAATTATAGCATTAAAATAAGCGCGATTTAATTCATAATTTACTTTTTTATGCAAAAATATTGTAATTTTATTTCAATATAATTATAATAATTATTTTCGCCTTCGAAGATGCACAACAACCACAACAGCAGCAACAGCAACAGGCAGCAGCACCGCATCCACATCCCCATCCACATCCTCGAGAGCCACCGCCACCGCCGATCAGGCAGCCGCATTTGCATCATCACAGCACGGACATTGAGCGCATCGATCCGGGCACCAAATCGGAGGGCGAGGAGGACTCGCAACAGGGCACAATCAGGCCCAAGGCCACGCTGGGCCGCACGCCCAATCACCTGACACTGAGGTAAGTGTCTCTTCAATAAATTGAATCAGCAAAGTGAATGCCAAGATTAGACTTAGCTGATCTCTGACTAGGTGACTTCCAAATTAAAGCTATTTCAGCTGAGAACTAGTGCCGTAAAATAATCAAGGACACTATCGATATTATCCATGAATATTATTTTAATTTTATTTGATATTAATTTTTATACCCAAATTATATACAATTCGTTTTTTTACTCGAATAATTTTTTACAAAACACCTTAGAACAATAAAAATAATTAAAGTCTTTAATAATTTTAATTATTTTATTTTATTTAAATTAAACCTAATCATTAAGTGTTTTTCTTATGATTTTTTTGACTGCCCCTAATGTAGCAATGACAAAATATCGATATATATAATTACTTTAAACTTATTGTATGTAAATTAAAGTATGAATACGAAATAATTCTTTTTTTTAAATTTATCAACTTTCCAAAAAACTATTTTTAGTTACTGCAAAAAAAAATTATTCAACAAACACCCTATGATTTTCTTGAGTGCCCCTTATGTTGCAATTAAATTATCGATGTGTTCTTATCACAAAATAAATACTTTCAATTGATTGTATGTGAATTATATATATATATACATATTACCATATATATATATATTTATATTTTTTCTTGAAAGTTATCAAAATAATGAATTATAATTATTCTTCACTGTTAAAATAATATTGTATGAAACACCCTATGATTCTTTTGACTGTCCCTTTTCTTACAATGAAAATATCGATATGTTTTTACTACAAAATAATTATTATAAATTTATTCAATTATCGACTCACTATACCATATATCTAACAATTTATATGTTTTGTCTTTAAAATTTATTAAAGTCATTAAAAATTTTATTTCACATTTAAAAAGAAAATACTGTATGAAACACCCTATGATTTTCTTGGGTGCCCTTTATGCTTTAAAGCAGCGGTGGGCACGCAGTGGCTCCGGGAGCAGCGACTGCCTTTTTGGCGCCGTGAAGTCGCTGTGTAGTTGTTATTGTTGTGCCCTTCGCTAAAGCATAATATCGATAGAGTCTTGCTCAGATTTATCGATTATTTGGCAGCACTATTGATACTGAGAGTCGCTCAGAGTTTTGATTGAGAATCAAGTAACGCGCTCGCTTATCGCTTGTATTTTATCGCTCTCTCTCTTCCACTCTCTCTCCCTATCTCTCTCTCTCTCTAGCACCACATCGACCTTGTCGGTGGGCAGCACTGGGAGCCAGGCACGCTTGATACAATCATCGCATCCGCCGGCGAGCTACCAGCCGGTGCTGATGAAGGATCTAGGTAAGAGTGCGAGTCCGAATCCGAATCCGAGCGATTGCGAACTGTATTCGGAATCGGAGTTGGAATTGGAGTCCGAGGCGCATGCCGCCCAAGTGGCAGCCACATTTAATCTAAGTCTAGGCAGTAGCGGTAGCTTGTTTACCAGTGAACCAGGTCACAGTCTCCAGCTAACCCAATCACAGTCACAAACACAATCCCCATCCTCATCCTCAATCATTCGACATTTGTCGCCACGTCAATCGCCGCGTCAATCGCCGCGCGAGGAGATCGAGGTGATTGAGATCTTTGAGAGCGAAGCCGAACGCTTGGCGGCCACCCAACAGGTGGCCGTAGTGCATCAGCATTCTGGAAGGGATTGCCAAGCCCAGAAGAAGAGAAGCGAAAGGGAAACGATCGTAACTTCCGAGCATCCGAAACTGACCGAAACGGACGCCACATCGCGGTACATGGACAAGCATCTCAGTGAACTGGAGCAGGAGGATCTGGCCGGGTTGGCCACTGGCAGAACCTGTGACATAGCCGCCTACATGGCCAGTCTGCGCGAGAAGTCCTTCGATCCGGCGGACGCGGATGCCGAGGAGGCCCAGGATCAGCAGCAGAACGACTCGAGTCTGTCGCCCGAGCCACAGACCATCGTGGAGAACACGCAGCAGATTGTAACCGTGGACATTGAGTCGCCCTCATCCCGGCCGACCACCGAGTCGGACAGCACGGGCGGCAACACGACGGGCGCCTCGGAGAGATCGGGCGACGAGACGGAAGAGGAGCCGCCGACGAGTTCCCTGGCCACGCACATTGTGGTCATCGACAAGAAGGTGGACAAGGTGTTCAAGGCCAAGGCGCCGGAGAAGGTGGCGGCCAGGAGTTCCAAGGGCGGCAGGAGTTCCAAGAGCATCTACATCTCCCCGGACAGGTGCAAGTCGCAGGGCAGCTCCCCGGTGCGGATCATCAAGATCAAGTCGCCGCGGAACAGTGTGAGTGAGCAGGGCAAGCGGCGCGACAACTCGCAGGATCGGCTCTCGGGATCGGGATCGGGAGCGGGATCCGGAACGGGACGACGCACGCCGAGTCCGCGTCGCAGCTCCGAGGGAGGCGGCGGCATCTTGAAGCACACGACAACAACAACTGGGGGCATACTGAAGCCACCTGCCAGTCCGGCCAAGTCCAAGAGTCCCGATCGCAGCTGTTTAAAGAAGGGCGGCCCCTCCCACATCTGCAGCGTGGAGGCGTCGTCGTCGTCGCTGTCGCCGCGCATCTCGCCCCGCGGCAGCATCGATCACCTGTCCCCGGATCGCGGCATCAGTTGCCAACGCCACTCGCCGCGCAGCAGCTTCGATAGCCACGGCTCCTCCGATCACAACCTGGATGTGCCCTATGGCGGAGGAGGTGGCGCCCGAAAGCGCAGCATGTCCGCCCACGGCAGCTTCGAGACGGGCCACAAGGCGGGTCCGGGTCAGGGCCAGGAGACATATCAGTACTATCCGGTCTACGATAATCAGACGTGCAGTGATCACTATGTGGCCGCCGCGCCCACTTCCAGTCGCCACAGCCGGCTCAGCAAATCCCTGGAGCGCTCCACCTCCAGGGACAGCACCACGACCAGCAGCTCCTATCGCCCCTATGGCGTCTCCCCGGAACGCAACTATGTGGTGTACAGCTCGGGACCGTTGCGATCCCAGTCGGCGGAGAACACGTTCTCGCAGCAGCAGCAGCAGCAGCAGCCCATCTATGATGCACTGCCTCCACGACAGGCGGCACAGCAGTATATGCCCATGGTCAGTTATATGCCGGACATGGACAGGGATGTGGATATGGGCAGGGATATGGACATGGGAATGGGCATGGGCATGAACTTGGGCTATGGACCCAGTTGTCCACATGAGCAGGCACAGGGCTACCAGCTGAGCTCCTCGGCACCCGAGTACACCACGTGCATCGACTGTCTGTACCAGAAGAGACCCTCCTAGCACAAGTCCCGCGTGCGGCCAAGTCGCACGCGGAAGAAGACGCCACGGGGCATGACGGGAATGGGAATGGGAGGAATGGCAGGAATGGGAGGAATGGCAGGAATGGGAGGAATGGCAGGAATGGGAGGAATGGTGGTCAGTACACAGCCCACAACGAGTGGAGGAGGAGGCATGCAGGGATACATGCAGGACATGGGGGAGGATCAGGCGGGCGGATGTGTAGATTGCCATGATTACTTCGAGATACATGTCTAAATATGTTGGAGGAAGAAGCAATAAAAGAAGGTAAACTGAAAAGAAAAGGAAAAGAAAAAGAAGAGATTAATAGAGTAATAGAGAATAAAAGAAAAGATTGAAATAATTAAATAAAATATGAAGAAGGAAAAAACTCAAAGGAAATATTAATAAAAGTTAAAAATATATGATATTAAATAATAATATGATAAAAGAAGAAAAAAAACTTAAGAAAGGAAAGCAAACGAAACAAAATTTAAATAAAATATATACAAATATTTAAAAGATTAAATAATAAAATGTGGATTATCAAAATGAAAGCATAAGAAGGGAAACAAAAAGAAAAGAAGAAAAAAAGCAAGAAAATGAAATATAAATTAAAAAATATAATATAAAATAATAAAATATAGAATATAATATAATAAAAATAGAATATGAAATTATAAAATGGATAAAAGAAAAATATAAAGTGAAGCAAAAACGAAAAGATGGATAAAAAGGGAATAGGTAAAAATTACGACAGTATGAAATAAAGAATAACAAATTTAAAAAAGGAAAATAGAAATTAATTAAATATGAAAAGAAAGGAGACAGCACAGAAGGGAAAATGGATAAAAAGAAGAAAGAAAAACGGAAAATAATACATAAATTGATTGAATTCCAGTAAATTGAAAAAGAAAACAAATTTAAAAGAATGAGGAAAGAAATAAAAGTGAAAAGATGGTTAAAATTAAACGAGAGGAAAGAGAAATATAGAAAAGAAAACAGGAAAATATAAATAGAGATAATGAAACCTGTATGGAAAAAAAGGACGGAAAAGAAAAATAACACAGAAAAATAAGGTAAAGGAAAAATAAGAATAGACAAAGTGTTTAAAAAGGAAAGAATCAAACTCAAATAGAAGAAAAAAGAAAAAGAAAAGTGACTTAAGTAGAAACTATAATATGAAATTAGGAGAAAATTATAAAATATGTTTAGATGGATAAGAGAATTAAAAAATGAAATAATAAATTATAATAATGACGAAAAAATGGAAAAATTAATGAAAATTACTTAAGACATGAAAGACATGCGGAAAAGGAAAAAGCTGAGATAAAAAAGCGAAATGAAAGGAAAAAATAAAGGATGATAAATAGAATGAAAAAAGAAATCGAATGAAGAAAAAATAAAAATCAAATAATTAAATAAATTAAATAAAATTTTAAAAGTAAAATAAATTACAAAATGGACAATGTAAAAAAAAAAAAAAAATTATAAAAAGAGAGAAGAAAAAGAAAACGTAAAACGAAAACAGACGAAAAAAGACGAAAACAGGGAATTTATGAGACAGTTGAACTAACCAAAGATAACAGCAACAACAACAACAACAAAATAAACAACAACAACAACAGCAACCCGAAATGCCTCAACTAATAATTTTACAAAAGAAAAACTCAAAAATGGAAAAAACTCTCAGCTCAAGTCTGGAAAAAAACACAACAAATATAGGCAGTAAAAATAAAAAAAAAATAAAAGTAAAAATAAACAAAATAAATATACGTAAAAATGCAAACTAACTGGAAACTAAACACAAAATGTTAATCACAAGGGATTGAAAAAGCAAAAGAAAACAAGAACAAAAGCAAACTAATTGAGAACAAACACTAAACTACACTACACTACACAACAAAGCACAACACTGCACGACAAAAGTGGGAAAAGTTAATCACAGAGCTAATGAGACATGGTTAAGTGTTAGATTAAGTCAGAAGTAGAAGCAGCAGCTAACACTGAATACTAACTAACTAAATACGACTATAAATACGCTAACTAATTTAATCGAGAGAGTATGTATGAGTGTGTGTGTGTGTGTGTGACACACTTACACACACACACACACACACACAGATGAATATGGCGGCAGTTGTAAGGCAAAAATTACGTATACGCACAGATGACGCATACGCCGCGTTGCACACAATGCTCAAGTGGCGCAATTAAGAGAAAGCAACTACAAAAAACAGAGAGAAAAAAAAACCAAACACATAACTAAAGTTGAAATTCATACTCGCACTCAAGTAAACTAACTAGGAGACAACTTTAACAAAACCAACAACAACAAAAATAGAGAGAGAAAAGTAATAAAAAAGAAAAAATAAAAATAAAATATAGGGTAAAAGTTGTAGGTAGGTAAAAAGTCAGCTGACATTTTTATCGTATCGAAAACATTTTTAATTACACACACACACACACTAATACACACTAATACACATGCAGCTGCTGCTTGTATTTAAGTTTAAGGTCTAAGTATTAAAAAATGCGGGTTGGCAACATTCTATAGGTTAACATTATACATTATACATTATACAAACACACTACCTAAAGCTAGGCGAAAGAAAATGAAGTCGGAAAAATAATATAAAATAACAAAAAAATATTTACATTTACTTGTAGTTAGAACAAAAATTGTCAGAAAACCAATCAAATATAAATCAAATAATTAAAATGTGTGCGTGTTGTGACAAATAATTTGTATTAATGCATTAACACATTTCATTGATTTTTTGTATGCATTGCAATTCACATTGAGAGCTAGGCAACATTAAAAAAAAACAAAAACAAAAAACATACGATACAATAAATTAAATGCAAATAAAACTGTATTGAAGAATGATAATCGTAAGTCGTACCTCAATGTTCAGTATTAAATACAAATATAAAAAAATAATAATAATAACAATTATATATCGATATACAACAAAAAAAGGAAATCGATGGATTATATATATATACTATATAGGATATACACTCGATTATTATGGGGCAGGCTGAACGCAGATCTTCCAAGCATAAATTTAAAAATCAAATCAAATTCCCATTTCAGACTCGTTCAAACTGCGTCACACACATACATTATATAGTTATATACAAGCCACATACATACATACATGTGTAGACTAAGTTTTTGGGTGTCTAGAAACAGAAACAGAAACCGAATCAGATATATAGATGCATTATATACAACACACGCTCATAGACGGACTTACAAGATCAAATGTCAGGTTGTTCAAGCTAACATAAGTGAATTAAAAATCATAAATACGATTGATTAAATACTTAAGATAATCCACATACATACATAATCGACAAACAGTTTACACTGGGCTTTTCACAGCAGTAAAATCAAAAACAACAAAATCAAAATCAGTAAAAAGAAAAGAATCAAAAACTGAATTAAACTAAACTAAACTATTAAACGTAACTAAACTAAATATATAATACATACTACATACACAATACATAGACAAAAAATATGCATAAAGAAAAAAACAAAAAGTACTAAATAAATACTAAACGAATATACGCATATAAAAATGTTAATCGAAAAACCGCTGCAAATGATATTTTGTGTGGGGAAAAATGCAAAATGCAAATGCACTAAATACCGAATTCAACTAAATAAATAATCGAAACAAATAATCAAACAAAAACAACAACAACAACAACAGGAGAACGAAATCAAACAGCAAATAAAATGATAATTAAGCTCACGACACATTTTGGAAATAGAACGCATATTGAAAAGTAAACAACGAGCAAAGCTAATTAAACAACAAATTCAAATTCAAATTCAAATTAATGTCAAATGGCGACTAAATGACAGCACACCCCCTCTACCCCCCTCACCCCTCACCCCTTCTACACACCCAAACACACACACACACACATAAAATAACCAGAATTAGTTTCAATTGCATTTTTGAGTTTAAATCATTTTTAGCAGGTAAGTGCAAAATATATAAATATAAATTCATTGTAATTTAGGTGCGTAATTAATATAATTAAAATTGCATTAGAGTTTAAACAATTAAACGGGTGATATTTAATTTTTATTATTGCAAATTATCTCCAAGATAAATCAATTATAAAACCTACAGATAAAACACAGAATTTCTAGATTTATTAATTTAGCTAAATGCAAAACAAACAAAAAAAAAAACAAAGGTTTTGTCTATAACTGTTGTAAACAAATTACACTTGATTAATAACAATTACAGTGATACACACAAGTATCTTTCAATTAGTTGGCATCGCTTGATTAATTAATTAATAAACAAATGAAATGTGCATTAATTTTGAATATCCGTTTTGCATTTTCTTAATTAAAAACAATAGTAATTTTTTAATAAAAAATAAAAACAAATCTGTGCCAAATATAAAGTCAAGTTCGAAATGCTGTCAAACAAATACAAACATAATAATGATAATTAAAGTACTTTAATAAATGTCTTATGGTTACACACACCTGATTCTCCCCCAACAACAACAACAACAACTCTAAACAACACATTTCCTCTTTCAATTTTTGAACAATTTTCCAAACTCCAAAAATCTCATTTCGCTTTTTGGTACAACTTTTTTGCATTGCATTTAACCATACAGTTTTTAATCAACTTTTCATTGTTTCATCAAACCGAAAGCTGAAAATTTTCTTCTTTTCTTTTTGGAAATGAAAAACGTGCAGGGAAAAAGAAAAACTCGACACAATTATGCGCGAAAATTCAAATTGAACATGGAAAATTGCACTCGATTTTAAATTTAAAATATTTAACATTCCAACTATCTTTTTTATTTTCGATTTCCATTTCAAATCCACACAAAACATACCAGAAAAAAAATGTTGGCATAAAATGCAAAACTGAGATCTAATGAAATTCGACAATTTGTAATACAAAACTTAACTAAAAACTGCAACTAAAACTAAACTAAATATACATATTCTTGAATAATAATATAAATGAGAAAAAAGAACCAAGCGATGTCAACATTTTAAACAACATTACTTAACTTTTTTAAACCTCAAACAGCTCTCTGATTATATATATACCAAAAACTTACTTAGTTATTTACTTAGTTTAGCTAAACCCCCAACTTTTCACCCTTTTAAGTAGCTAAAAAACAAAAGCAGCTTTTAAAAGTAGTAAAAGATTACGAAAATTAGTTTTGCTTACATTTTATTTAAGTTGAAAATGAGAACGTTTAAAGTATGAGAAATTTACTTTAAATGGATTGCGTGCATGTTTTTTAAATTACGAAAATATTCCAAAAACACAATAATTGGCATTAAATTATATAAATATTATCACAAATCTATCTCTCTCGCTCTTACTATCACTATCTTTTTCTCTCTTGCTCTGTGACTTAATAAATTAAGTTTTGAAAACTTTATTGAAACGTTTAAAATAAAGAAGTTGAAGGAGAAGAGAAGAAGAAAAAGAAGTTGAAAACAAAAACAAATTTCATATAATTTTTCATATATGGTTTCCATTGTATCTTTTCTTTTCTTTCATTTAATTGTAGGGTCCCCGGTGTGGAAACCACGAGACATGATAAATTTAGGCACAGATCCACAGTCAACAACCCGCAAAGACGATGTCAAAAATTAAATCAGAAAAAGCAAAACAATAACCGAACATGAAGTAAAAGAAAATCGTTTCTGATATTCTTTTGTTCAATTTTTAACTAATCAAGTGTAAACACAAAGAACAACAACAACACAATCCCCAAACCAGACACTAATATTATAATATTCAAATTTAATATAATATTTCAAGCGAAGACAAAACTGGTGTAAAGTTTGGAATTGGTTTTTTTAAGCATTACGAAACATCGAAAACGTTTGTTGTTTTTTCTGTGTTTAGAGCTGAAAAGATGATGAGAAATATTAAGCATAAAAATGAGTGTGAAATAAACTCGACATCTTTTTAAAAATAGAAAACAAAACAAAAAAACAAGACTTTGATTTATACCTGCATTGATCGATCGTTTGTATTTAATGTGCAAAACATATAATAAACTTACAATTAATGAACAATTAATGAAACGCAAAGAGGATTTTGAAACGAAATTCGAATAAGAATTCAAATGTGAACAAATTCGAAATGCATTTGTCGCTGAAAAAGACTTGAAATAAACATTAAATATTAAAGCATTAAAAGATTAAACAATTTTCGATTTAAAATAACGTACATTACATACATTTATTGAGAAGATAAAAGCATTGAAACATTGATTGTATTTAGGCTTAGACAATTTAAAATAAAACACAAAGAATCGCAAATAAAAACCAAACAAAAAAAAATAAGAGGAAATCTTACATTAATTATAAAATGTGCAACTTTAAACAGAAAAATGTTCTAAAAACCGAGAAAATAATAATAATGAAAGAATCTTAGAGAATTAAGCAACACACACACACACACACACACTCACATTCAAATTAATTGCAAAATGTTTAGTTTGTAGTAAGTACACTGAAAAGAATAATATGAGCATATGCATAACTAAAACACAACATAAACAAAAAATAGCAACAATTTAGTCAAAATGTTAAATGGTAAACTAAAAAACAATTCCATACACTTAAAAAAAAACACACACACTCACACAAACTTAAAGAAAATCTTAAACTAAATGAGTTTTTTGGGATTTCAAATCCCAAAATTGCAGCCAAAATACAACAAAAAAAAGTAAAACTAACATGTTAAACACATTTAAATAAACTGCAAGAATGGCATATATACAAAAATATGAATAAGCGAAAACTACACTCAAAAAAAAAACACACACTCACACCCTTCTAGCTAAATTACAATAATATATTAATTAAGATCTTCACTCGAGTAATTAAAAAACAAAACAAAAACAAAATACAAGCATAGGTCAAATTCCATAGACAAAGTAACGAAAAACCAAAAAAAGGGAAAAGGAAAAACAAATTTCAAATTTTCATTCGTTAATCACAACTTTTTTTACATTTGATATTTGACATTTTTTATTGTTTATTATCGAAAAGAAAATTAAGAAAATAAAAAGATGTTTATGAATAATAATTATATTGGTTGTGAATGCAGCTCGAAAGTTATTCGAATCAGGAAAAAAGTACTCGTATCTATTAGTGCCAATCATTCGATATATATTCCTTTGTTTCTCTCAGTGTACTCAGTGACAAACATTCATTTTTCAAATGCATCGTAGCAACAAATCGAAACATAATCAAAAACATTTTTAGGTTTCCAATCAAATTGAATTAAATATACAAATTAAAAAGCAACAGAGACAGCAGCAAATAAATGAGAATCGAGTCAACAGAAATTCTAAAAATTATACAACAGTCTAATTGATAAATTGATGAACAAAACAAATGAATGAATGTTAATCAAACACAACAAAAGAAAACTTAAACTAAAATTAAACTAAAATAAAACAATACCAAATCACAACATTTTAACATAATTTTTACTGTTTATATAAGTTTGACAACCAAAAATTAAAAAATTATAATAATAATTAATATAATAATAATAATAATGAAATGATCAATGGATCAGAGTCAGACGATTGTTGCCGGAAAAACTTTAGTCAATGAAATAGTTAAATTATAAAGCTCATTTAAGATATCGAATAATATGAATATACTCGAATCGTGTGAATCATTCGATAAACAAATAGTATGAACTTTTGTACACATTTGACTATTTTTAATGCATTTTAAAATGATGATATATATTATCGATTAATCTATTAATAGTAATTATTATACCATGTATAAATACACATTTAATTAAATAATTAACAATATACATATATATTTTAATTTAATTTAATTAAGTTTAGTTTTGATGTTTAACAAATTGTTAATGTGTATTTAATTTAATTTATGCAATTGTTAATTTTCCTCTTTTTTCATTTGGAATGAGCGGAAAATGGGGAAAAAGGAAATATGAAAATAAATGACAAATGTATTACAGTTATAAGCAAAGAAAAAAGCTAAGAAAATCACAACAACAACAACAACAAGATTAACAAAATTAACACACACAATAACAATAGCAACAACAACAACAAGTTAAACAAATGAAATCTAGTTATAAAGCAAAAGGCAAAAAAGAACAAATAAATAAATTAAAAAGAAATTCCATTTTTATTATAATGATAATTAACAGCTGCAACAACAACAACAACAACAATGCAATCGATGTTAATAATTTTTGAAATGATGAAAAATATACAAAGAACAACAACAACAAATACACAAAATTATTATACAATTGCAAATGCAACAAAAAAAAAAAATATTAACACTCAAAGTAAGGAAAGTGACGAACAAAAAAAAGAATATGTGAAAATAAATAAATTACAAAAATCCTTTTGAAGTGAAAACAAAACACAAACCAAAAGAAAAACAAAATAAAATGTGAAATTACAAAAATACGTTTGCGATTTGTTTTTATTGTTCAAGGGTTTTATTTCAGCAGGGAAATGCACTGCTTGCGCTGCTTGGCGGACTGCAGTTAAAGTAGTTCATTGAGTACAGTAGTTGCGCTGCTTGGCAACTGATGGCGCCACTGTCGGACTGCAATTTAAAGTAGCTGATTAAGTACAGTACTTGTGTTGTTTGGCAACAGATGGCGCCACTGACGAAATGCAATTTAAAGCAGTTCATTGAGTACAGAGCTTGCGCGGCTTGGCAACAGATGGCGCCACTAATGCAACACAATTATGGTAATCTAAATTAACGAATAACTTGGCCATATCCTTGCGCATTTTGGCAGGACATGTCTCGTTAGATTCGCCAGGACGAGCTCTATCGATTGGCATCAAAAAATTATGGGGTCATCTAAGGATCATGAACTTGTAAAATTTCAGTCGAAAGTCGCTTGAAGAGAGACCAAAAACACAAAATCCTTGATAACTCAAAAACCACAAGGACTATTTCGATGTCCTTTGGTCAATCGATAGTCCTTTTTGATACTCATCGATTGACTGTAGTTTCAACAGGATCCTTCAAAGGATATTCGAGTAATAGCCTATTTTCTCTATACAAAAAAGTGCGTTTTATTCTGATCCTGTAAGGACTTTCATCCTTTTAGTTATATATTCACATAAGTTAGGCAAATGACTATCTGAGTGCCAAAGGACATCGTGCTAGTTCTTAAAATGGCAGAGTTACAGCTGATTTTCTGATTGCAGGACCTTTTTTCTATATACTCCCCTGTACAAAATTTAAGAAATATTTTTTTGAAAGATCCTGAAAATCCTTGAATGCAGAACGTTAGAGCTGCTTGCGGTGAGTACAAAAATTCATATATTATTGAAATTCAGACAGAAATAAAAGAGCTAGAGCTATGAGAAATGTAAGTTGTAACAAAAATTTACTAATTTAAAAGTTTGTTTTTTTTTTGGTTTGTATAATTCTACGTACGCAACTGTACTTTCGTTTATTTGTTGAAATTAGTATAAAGTTCAAATTTGTTTAGCTGTTTTGTGTTCTTGTTAAATATGTTATGATCCGACTTTACTATCGCAACCAGATATCGATTTGCCGGCTAGCTATCGGCATAACTCAGGGATGAGTCGACCTCGATACCTGGCGAGTCGGGTAACAAAATATTTATATTTTTACTTTTGGAATAAAAAACACGGATTTCAGTTTCTCAACACCTACTCGGACAATCTGCTGGCAAGGATTTGGTGGACAGATGTTGTCATCCACCACTACGATGCCCTCCCTACCTATAGTCGGCTTTCGATAGTTGTGCCGACTCCCTAATCCACACTTCACCCAACCTACCACATATTCACCTCACCCGAATAAATAAACTAATAAATCATTTTTCTAAACGTTATAATATTTAATTATCATTATTTAATTTCCCTATCATTTTACATTTTGTAATTTATTTATATTTATTCGATAGTTTCACGCTAACAATTTACACCTACTCAAAATACCAAACTATCGCGAACTAATTGCAAAGTATGACTTTCTGGCAACCCTATACAGCAGGCGCGAATGTAAACAAAGCCAAAGTTGTAGAATTAATTTAGATAAATACAAATAATTAAATATTTAGGTATGCAGGTAAGTACGACTAAATATACATATGTGATTTCAACAGATAAACAAGCTATCCCACAGGAAATACAATTTGCAGGTAGACACCGAAGTCTGGAGTGGCTGCACCTGCGCTAATCAAAGAACTGATCCTGACTCGAGGCTCGGAAACGGTCGCGGCACTTGGCGTGCCGATGGCAATCAACTGCGCCAAGTCGCCGGCAGGAACAGACTCACGCGATTTGTGTTATGTTGTCTTTATGCCCTCCGGTTGTGCATGCGTGTTCTAATCGCCGCGTCTCGTGTCTTTTCTCCTTGTGTGTGTGCTAGTAAATAGCTGCTGCGGCAAGTTGCTCCGTCTGGATTAGTTCCTTGTTGTCTTTGAGTGAGTGTGCTGTGTGTGTGCTAGTAGATAGCCGCTGCGGCGAGTTGCTCCGTCCGGATGTGTTCCTTGTTGTCTATGTGTGTGTGTGATGTGGCGTTAGATTAATCACGCCTCCGCATAAACGACAATTTTTCCTCTCCAGCAGCAAACACGAGCAAGACCAGACTAATCTTTTCTATTCCCTCTAACCTAATTAATCCCTGTCAAAATTCTCCTCCTGTCATCTCCTAATTTTCTCATTCCTATCCTTCGTATTTATGTTTTGGCCGACGCTGATAGATGGCGTTGGCATCAGCTGGCGACTATCGCTATCGATAATATCGATAGATCAGCGCCGACCATAACAACACATCCTTCCCGGGGGGGGGGGGGGGGAATGGAGATGAGCAGGTAGGTGCCCTTCATCCCAGGCGCCAACGTAGGCCACGCCCACACCCTGAGATTAAGAGTCTCAGCTCTCGACTAAGTTAGCCGGGCAATATAATTGATGTTATTCTTTTCAGATCTTTGTGTATCATTCACAATCCGACTCCGTCGTCTGATTGCCGCTTCTGAGATTAGGAATTCCTCCGCCAGCACGCGGCCGATATAACGCCTCCACCACTGGATCCGTCTCTAGACTTTTCCAATGAGTATGCGCGCATCAGCTTCCTTGACCAATCGCCTGGAATCTGATCTGGCAGCGTTGCTGCAAGACTACGCGCGCAAGTTGGGCCCAGTTCGTCATCATTCTTGCTCCTCGCGTGCTACACCAAAACAAATCCTTTGGTCCACCATCTATCCGCACATGGGAATCTCGCGAGCTACTCTGATCCCAGGGCAAACGTTGGGCGTTTGGATCTGGATCTTTGTGACGGTTTCGGCCATAATTCCGGAATATCCAGATGCGATTGATCCTGGAGAGTCGGACGTAATCTGCTTGTCACTGGGCTGTGAAATCTGCTTCATCCGTTTGCGCTTTTTGCAGGGCCTCCAATTCACGGCTGGATTCCACGTCCGTTGATGCTAATTCTGAGCTGCTTCTGGAGGCGGAGATGACAATGTTAGCATCGGTTCCCGTACCTGCTGTGACTGTGCCATGAGCGCTCTGTTGTGCCACTGGTATCGACAGAGGGACTCTGTTGGTGCCTGGTGGCCACTGCGAGCTGATAGGCAGTGATCCGTAACGACGCATCGATTCTGAAGCTGCTGCTGCTCTGCTGGCACGGGATCCACTGGAATACATACATTTGAACCGTTTCCCGGATCTGCGCCATGAAGGTCAACATCTCCTGCCGGAATCATTGTCTTAAATTCGGTGAACTCCGTCTCCATCGCTGCCATATACGTCTCCTGAGCCTGGAAAAGCGCGATGTTGATCGCCGACTTGATCTCGCTTGGGATCTTGATCCCCTTTTGCACCTCCATACTTCTAACCTCTGATATTTATGCTGCTCCTATATCAATAAATACTTTAAATAATTCCTAAAACATGTAACATGTATAATAAATAACAAAAATAAATGACAAAAAAAAAGACAAGCTATTCTATTACCTAATTTCATATGTTATCCTATATACTATATCCTATATAAATAAATATGAAAACTAATCCTGAACTAAGCTAACTACCATAATCTATCAACAAAAAGATTAACAACAGAAACACCCTGTAAACGAAACGATTATTTTGACAAATAGCCGCCAGGTTATTTCAAATTGCCCTTGCTGACAAATAAACAAAAAAAAAATTCAACAAAAAATACCAACTATCGAATAAATATTCACAAACAAAAATGGGTGAGATAAATATGGGCAGGTGTGGGATCCGTCGGTAGCTATCGTATTTCCTACTTGCCAGCAGGCTCCTACTCACAAATCGACTTTTTTAGATCTATGGAACGGTAGTGATACTAGACACTGACAAGACTGGACAACAACGAACTGGAAAACATACTCCAAGACGTGGACCACAGTCATGGCCTTGAATAATATCTTCTACTTAATAAATTTGAACTTTAATAATCAAGCATGTTGGACTTCATCAGGCCTAGGAACGGCAACGCGGCTTTGGACAAGGAAATTCCATTCCGGGACCAGCCCCTAGACCTGACTACTGGCATTATCGCCATCTCTACCCAAACGCTACACCAGACAGACCAACCGTGGCAGCGATAGGTGAGGCTTAAAGGTCCTCCCTACGGTCCAATCAAAGCTGGTTGCCCGATGCGCGCTGGGCAAAGATGACGATAGTTTCTATTTAATTTTTAATTTATAAATTCAGCCGCCTGCTTAAGGCGGAATCCTAATCCTCGCATTAATTTCCATTGGGCGCCACTTGTTATGATCCGACTTTACTATCGCAACCAGATATCGATTTGCCGGCTAGCTATCGGCATAACTCAGGGATGAGTCGACCTCGATACCTGGCGAGTCGGGTAACAAAATATTTATATTTTTACTTTTGGAATAAAAAACACGGATTTCAGTTTCTCAACACCTACTCGGACAATCTGCTGGCAAGGATTTGGTGGACAGATGTTGTCATCCACCACTACGATGCCCTCCCTACCTATAGTCGGCTTTCGATAGTTGTGCCGACTCCCTAATCCACACTTCACCCAACCTACCACATATTCACCTCACCCGAATAAATAAACTAATAAATCATTTTTCTAAACGTTATAATATTTAATTATCATTATTTAATTTCCCTATCATTTTACATTTTGTAATTTATTTATATTTATTCGATAGTTTCACGCTAACAATTTACACCTACTCAAAATACCAAACTATCGCGAACTAATTGCAAAGTATGACTTTCTGGCAACCCTATACAGCAGGCGCGAATGTAAACAAAGCCAAAGTTGTAGAATTAATTTAGATAAATACAAATAATTAAATATTTAGGTATGCAGGTAAGTACGACTAAATATACATATGTGATTTCAACAGATAAACAAGCTATCCCACAGGAAATACAATTTGCAGGTAGACACCGAAGTCTGGAGTGGCTGCACCTGCGCTAATCAAAGAACTGATCCTGACTCGAGGCTCGGAAACGGTCGCGGCACTTGGCGTGCCGATGGCAATCAACTGCGCCAAGTCGCCGGCAGGAACAGACTCACGCGATTTGTGTTATGTTGTCTTTATGCCCTCCGGTTGTGCATGCGTGTTCTAATCGCCGCGTCTCGTGTCTTTTCTCCTTGTGTGTGTGCTAGTAAATAGCTGCTGCGGCAAGTTGCTCCGTCTGGATTAGTTCCTTGTTGTCTTTGAGTGAGTGTGCTGTGTGTGTGCTAGTAGATAGCCGCTGCGGCGAGTTGCTCCGTCCGGATGTGTTCCTTGTTGTCTATGTGTGTGTGTGATGTGGCGTTAGATTAATCACGCCTCCGCATAAACGACAATTTTTCCTCTCCAGCAGCAAACACGAGCAAGACCAGACTAATCTTTTCTATTCCCTCTAACCTAATTAATCCCTGTCAAAATTCTCCTCCTGTCATCTCCTAATTTTCTCATTCCTATCCTTCGTATTTATGTTTTGGCCGACGCTGATAGATGGCGTTGGCATCAGCTGGCGACTATCGCTATCGATAATATCGATAGATCAGCGCCGACCAT
>JBAMBL010000549.1:0-48091 GCA_037043405.1 Drosophila subquinaria
GCTTTTAGAAATAACCTCACGAAATAATTTCGAGCCAGTTTGCAACCCTTTTTTTTATATGGAGCTGATACCATTCAAACTGGATATTTAGCTACTGGATACTATGCTTAAAACACATACACACACAAACAAACACTCCACAAACTTTGTATTTTTTATAGTAAGAAGAAGTATTAATCTTGAATAGTAACGCGTTGCGAGAAGCATAAAATATTTCTTCATGTGATTATCGATGTTTTATCAGCCTGGCCAAGTGCTATAAATGTGATTATCATAACATTCATGTGGCAAGTTGTTCCGAGAATAGTCTTTAAGTGTCAACACGATTGCTAAGCCCCAAATAAGACCATACCAAATCGTTTTGATTGAAACAAACAAAATGAGCAAATTTGTGAAGTCCGAAAGTATATTAACGATAATCGTTATCAGATTGCTGCTGAGCATGAGTATTATAATATTGAATATACGCAACATACATACCATACATACAAACTGTATTGAACACAAAACTTGAGTGCGATGCTGACGCAAAAAGCAACTAAATCCAAATGTTAGTTAACTTTGGTCAATTCCCTCATACTTATTTTGATTTTAGCGATCCAATCATACCAAGTCACTTGAGATATAACAGATAAACATATTACAATAGTTACGTAAGTGCTGCTCTCGAGTCCGTCCTCAAGTGTTACCATCTGGATGAAAAGGCCAACCCATTCCCATACCCATTCAATTTATGTACTCATCAAGTCTCACGTAGCATTCCTAACAAGCACTTTTTATCCCAACATCTCGTTGGTAGAATGTATGTTCTATACAATATGTACACTTACGATCTATTGTCGAAACCTTGATAATAAATTATACATATTAATTTTAAAAGATCCTAAAGGGATAATTCGGAAACTTATTATTTTGGACAAAGCGTTGAATTTCTGTAATCTGGACGCCACTCAATTTTCCGGGCATAAAATTTAAATTTTGATGATCAAAATTACCTGCTAAATTAAAAAAAATATATCTTTAATTCATTTAAACACTATCTTACATGTTACCCATTAATTTTACAGCCTTCTATTTTTAAATTAAAAATCCAGAAATATTGGAAATAAAATTTCTAATATTTTCTTCTCTGTTTTATAGCCGTTTAATTAAATAATCATTCAAATCAATGGAGGGAAGGCTGAGTAATTACCATATGAGCAAACCTGCCCATCACCCCTTGACAATATGATATAGTGATCTGATCTCAACCAAAATTGGTCAGGTTGTATCAAACAATATATCAATTTCATTGATATATCTTTAAAAAGAAAATATTTTCATACTAATGGTTGATTTTGGAAGAATCGTTTCTGGGACAGTTATATGATATACAAATTAGATTTTGACCAAATTTTTTTCAGGATGTAAAAAATAGAACTTAATACAAAATTAGAGTTTGGTTAAAATAGCTAAAAACAACTGAGTTTCTAAGAAAATTGGTCGGATCGTGAACCTTGACCCTCTTGCAGTTCAATTATTGCAAAACTTTTAGACTCCTAGGTCATAGCGTTTGAGCTCCACCATGATCGATCAGTCATTAGGTCTAAAAGTTTAACATAAATATACTAGATAATAAATTCTTCTGTAGATTTTTAAATTAAAAATGTCAACTTAATTGTGGATTGCAGGGTATCCCAAATTCGAATTGACAGCCTTTCATTCTGCTTTCCGATTTAACCGTGCGAAATGTTCGATCTTGATATGAAGTTGATGACAGATAGGCACACTTGTTCATGGTTACCACCTTGACGTTGTTATTTACAGAAAAATCTTATCGCCAATTCACCCAAACCAGAATTATTCAAAGCAATTCTTATATTTAATACATATAAGCCCCATGTAGAGCACCTTACTCATGGCGTCATTCTTCTCAGTCAAAGCTTCTGGAAATCCCAACGGGCGCTGCACGCTATTCTTATCACGTCGATAGCATTTTGAGTAGTTGTAGGTGTTTGTTTTTGTGCGTGCAGTTGTGTGTGGGTGTGTGTGTGTGTTTGTAAATTGCAATGATTCGTCAATAAACCAGTTAATAAAATGATTGTACCCATACCTTCGTGCTCGCATATAATTGAAGAGCCCGACAATCGACACGCGTCATTTGGCATAATTAGTATGTGAAGCGACAGCTTAGATACACAAATACACCAGCGCACAGATACAGATACAGATATCGATACCGATCGTAGTTGCAGATACGAGTACATTGGTGTACAAATAGTTGGGGGATAAGGTAACAAATGTAATTGTTTGCTTACATTGGACTATGGCCAAATAGGCCCTTTATGAGAGCATAAGATATAATGATGGTGATATAAAAGAAAGTTACTAAAAATCAATTCATCACATCGCAAATGATAAAATGCGATTATATACATAAAAATATGCATATACACTGGAGGGTAATTATACGTATTATATCTCCGGTTACGTGACTAAACTTGTTGGTATAATATCTGACCTATATGTACCTATATTTTACAACCAACATTACTCATATGAGTTTTGTGATGAAATTTGTAAACCTAATTAAAAATACTAATTTAAAAAACACAAAAATAAATCCGCAAACGGTGCGTTACAGCATTTGATTTTAACATTTTGTGACGAGCTACAATTGTTAGTTTAATAATAAATTTTTGTTATAGATTTTCCACAAAACTAACAGTTTTTTTAATTTTGTAGTCAAAGAACAAATAAATCTTAGTTTTTGCCAATAAACAAACCCAAAATGTTTTATTTCAATATTTCAGTTTGGTCAATCGGTATTTATTTTTATATTTTTTTTTTGTTTGTTTATATTTTTTGAATTATATTTATATTTTTAGAATTCGCTCGCAGAGTTGACAGGTGAAATGGAGAAATACTTGATTCTGAATTATTCGACAATTCTTAATTCGAACAAGCCTGTCTGGTTTTTAAGTGTGCGATTTATCTAGAATATACTGAATAACAAATTTATATAAAATATAACAATAAAAAAAAAAACCGAAAAAAATTAAATTTTTGCTGACAGAGTTTAAAATATATATGTAGATATACGAATACATTTTTCAAATTAATGTCCAAGAAAGTCTATATTTTCCCACAGTGCGATAATCCAATGATAACCTTGTCGCTGGGCCTTCAGAGTTGGCAAGTAAATAAATAGTCGAGCCCCATACACAATTAGATGACAACAACAATTACAATGGGTTCCCACAGTGTAAACGAGTCCAAAAATCTGATTTCCGAGCAACATCAAATTATTATAGTACATGTTATACATACAAAGTTGACAGCTCTATTCTATCTAATTTCCATATATTACTTCCCGTCATTACATTGTCAATAACTCGATATCAGCGATCACTGCTTAATATTGGTGCAAAGACTTTTTTGAAAAATAAGAGTAAATAATTGATATGAAAATAAACAAGCAATTTCCTAAAATCCCAATTCGAAATCCACGTTTATCAAATACACAAAATCTAGCCCAAAATTTATCCAGTTTAAAATGTAACCCGTGTAAGTATAACTCATTAAACTCTTATAATGCCCCGATGAGTTATTTTTATTTATACAATGAAAGGAAAATTTTGTTGATATAGTTTGGGCAAACAACGCGTATGCGTAATATTGAATTTACAACTTTCAATTGTTTACCTAGGTCTCGAAACATTCTACTGATAGCATTCCACTGAACTGCTCTATAAAACTAGAGTCAGTTAAAACCTAGGACAATTAAAAATTTCTTATGGCGCCAGCAATTAACCGATATCGGAATGTCATTAAATAGGCGTAAGTACTACGTTTGTACATATCTAATTACAGTTTCATACATGTGCAAATCAAAGAAAGTATTGAATCATTTTCTACTTTACAACTTTCTATAAGTTCATATTAACTTTTGAAACAAAATAATTTTATATTGTCATTATTCTTTAAACTCACAACATTTATGAGAGTTTCATTGCGTCTTAACTAGGTCTTCCTCAGAAGTTTTCTCTGTCATTGTCTTAACCGCTAGCTTTAAACGTGTTATCAGTTCGGGCCGTAATCAGAATCATAAGAGCGCGGGCGGACAACAACCGGGCGCAATGTCAATAAAAAGAAATTCAAGGAAAATGTTTTTCAACAACATCAACAACCCAGAACGGGCTGCTGTCGATGACTCGATAACTCGTCGCCCGACAACGCCGCGGCGTCGATTTCGTCACCTGATAAGTCAGAATTCCACCGCAATATTGACGGGCGGCTCATGGTCTGCTTTATGCGCAGTTAAGACATCCAATTTAACCGATGTGTGTACAAAAACAATGAAAATTAACCATAAATTAGATTAAAAAAATAATATCTTAATGATGATATTAACGGCGATAAAAAAGCAATAGAACGAAAAAATACACACATTCAAGCCGAATCCCATCTGGTGTGACAAAATCATTTATTAACAGGTAAGAACGCTCTGGTCGAGCGTGCACAACTACAAGATTCTTTACTCCCAGGTGCATATGCCCTTAATTGTATTTACATTTTACATTTAAATTTTATCTTTTAAATTGTCCTTGATTTTGTGTGCTTTTTAAATTCTTAGAAGCTTTTTTTGATTATTATTCAATTAATTTTAAATTGCAAAAATTAGTAAAAGCTATCGACATACTTAAACTAGATCAAAAACTCACGTTTTCGAAAATTTTCTTTCCGATAATTTTTATTAACAATTTACACATGAATTTATTTATTAGGACGAGCTGACTGCATAGATATAAAGTAGTTAATTTGTCGATTATTTCGCCAACTGCTATTTATATTGCATCAAATATTGCTAGAAACTAACCAACATAGGTTAGAAATAACGAAAAAATGTTCTGGTGTCGAATAGTCGAGGTTGTAGGGTATTCAATTTAAGAGTTTGTTACTGAAGTTAATTTAAAAAATATTGTAAGAAGTGCTAATGAAACTCATAACGGAAAGATTAAATCCAAATTACGCTTATGTTATGTTAATAAGGCCTGTTTGTACCGCGACCACTAAAGAAAGGTCTATTGTACTGGCCCGTAAGATATTAGGCGACGTCCCGTTGGATATCAAGGCTTTTCGACTGCTTAAACTGTTTTTATTTAAAAAGGCTTGTGCTCGTTCATTTTTGCAATGGGTATTTAACCGAAACGACTGTCGGTTTTATATTCGATGTCGGTTATGTTCGCATTTTGTTTTAAGAACTATTGGAAGTCAAAAACCACATATTATTTCAGGCTTGTTTAATTTGTACTAATTTTTAAGACTTTGCTTAAGTTTGTGATAAATATCGGTCTACAAAAAATTGAATTATTTCTGAATGTTCGGATGGCAGCTTTATGATATGGGTGGAATTTTTTATTTCAGATGAATTAAATATTTATTTTTGTCCTTTCGAAGAATTAACTTTATGGATTAAGATATGACCTTTACACACTCGAGTTTATATATGTTCATTTTAAAGTCGAGAAAGCTCAGTAATTACAGTCAAACTATATCCTTACTTCCAGCAGTCATACTCAAAGAGAAAAAAAAGCATTGATATGTGTGAAATTTTAATTTAAATATGCCCAAAAGTATGCTTTGATAAATTTTGCAGAGCCACAAATTTTATAATTATAGGTATCATAAATTTGATTTTAACTTTATAGCATAGTTATTATTAAGTATTCCATAAAACATGAATAAGATAAGATAATCTGTTGTAAAAAAAAATTCGCCCACTATACAATAACGAATGTCGACTTCTTGAACGAATTTATTTGTTTGCATTAAGGTTGTGGTTAAGCGAGGTGCTCCAATGTGTTGGGAAACCATCTGAAAGCCTTACAAAACTGGTTTGGTTAACAGCTGTTACGGATATTATGAAGTATTTGGTAATTAACGCCAAGAGGTTTAATTGTTAAATGCCCCGAAGGGTTCAAATCATACATCAAACTCATCAATTTATTAGCTTTTTTCGATAGGCACACAAAAGGCGAAATATTGCAACGATAGAAGCACCAGGCCCTTATTAAAGCTCTCATTAAGGTGAAATAATTTGTCTACATAAGAACATCTAATTGACTGAAAATTTTGTAAGATTTAAGAGCATAACAAACTTTTGTTTAATAAAATATAATTTATAAAATGATTATATCAAAATGTCAGCATGATCTTTATTTACCAAGAGTACTCTGTATTTTCGCATTTTTCGACTAGAAAGTGCCTTATACTCAGATCTGATTTTTACATACGGGAGATTCACGAAGGCTTTTAAAACTTAAGATAAATTGGATTTTGCTTATGCTTTGCCCCTTTGACTTTTTGCAATCTTATATGACATATTACTTTGGGATGCATATTTCTCGGATAACTTGAAGATACTTTCGCTTCTCCGAAACTGACAAATTGGCCGTACCTTAGGCAAATATGCTTGCTCAAGTCTGCTTATTAAATCAAAAATGCTAGCTACATACATATGTTATGACTATATTAATGGTTAGTTATCTTTAAACGATAAGAAACGGGAAAAAGTGCGACATGACGAGATCAAAGTTTCCAAAAAATATGAAGTTCACTTCTCGATGTTGTTGTGAACTAGAAATCGAAAGGATTTTGTTGTCAAAATAGGTAACACATACATACATATGTATCAATCAATGTCTGTTCCAGCATATGTAGCCGGATAAGTTTGTAGTACGTACATATCCCAAAGACAATGTAAGTTGTACTTCTATTTAATACCATCTATTTAATACCATGGCATGTGGCATTGTCACTTGGATTTTCGGAACGTACCTGCCTCGCTCTCCGCATCGCTGGCATTATCGTCACTGTTCAGGAGTGGGGCATAGTCGTAGTTGTTGTGGTTGTTGTTGTTGTCACGTCTGCGGCCACGACCTCCCAGTATCCGCACCTCGCATTGAAGTAGCTTTTCCATGGCAACCAGTGGGAAAGCCGTGGTTGTGGGGGGGGAAAGGGTTTGTTGGACGAATCGCGCTTTTTTTGAATAATCAGTCGACAATGTTACGACATTTTAACCAGCATCAGAGAAGTTTTAAAAAAAAAAAATTTTACTTTATCCGCTAACGTTGTCTATGTGGCGCTATCTGCGCTAATTTATTGTTGACTAATTTTAAGTTGCTCACGATGCTCAGCAAAAAACTAAAATGTATTTTTAATGTTGTTGGGCAGCTACTGTTTAATCTATTGCTCACGCACACAAACAGGCACACATGGGTTTTACTCTCTCTCTCTACCGTTCTCAATATTTTCTCAAATATTTTACTTATTATTACTTATACACACATCTTGTGTCTTACTGGATGCAAATATACACGTAAACGATAAGCAGGCCAACTGGCTAACTGTCAACAGCTGAACTGAACTGAGCTGAGCGTCAAAAGCCAAACTGCTCTGTCAAAATGTCAACTGGCCCGCATCCAAACAGGTAACCGACACAGTCATTTGACTTTTAATAAAAGAAGAGCATAACCATAACCAGAGGCAACAGAGGCGAAAACAACTGCGAATAAATTCAAGATCAACTGCTTGGCCCAATTCACTTGTTTCATTTCCACACTGTCTCATCTCACATTAAGCATTGGGGGTGGGGATTTCGAATGACATATGTGTAATTCTCTAGTGTCGAATGCGACATTCGTACGCACCCAAAGTGAAATAAAACATGTGCATTGACTTTATTTTATTTTGACAAAAGGCGAAACTTATAGGTCTTGATTAGCACTCTAACTGGTGCTAAGGTTGATTTTGGGCAATTGTTTGTATTCAATATAATTTAAAAAAAAAACAAGACATTTGCACGCAACTTAAACAGAAGTAGTTTTTTCGGCGACCATTTCTAACAATGATTTCGGCAAGACGTGAACGGATATTTTGATGCAATTAATTTTAAAATCTAATGCATTCATGTATCTAAAAAATGCTTTTTGTTTGCTTTAAAAATATTAAGTAGTTTTTTTTTTTAATTTGATTTGAATCTCTATCGCACGCGACATGTCGACATTTTGTTCCACAAATTATTTATGTTGATTCTGACTCTGTCTTTTTAAAATGTATATCGAAAATTGGAAATTTGGAAATCAATTTTTAGGAAAATGGGCAAAAATATATACTGGGGTGCCACAGAAATCGCTTTCGCTTGAATTTCACTAAAATTTGTATGAAATTTAAGTGAAATTCAAGCGAAAGCGATTTCTGTGGCACCCCAGATAAAAAGTGAATTAATTCCAATGTAGAATCTATATGTTCATCACATAGAATTTTTCTTGCGTATATTGCGTAAATAAATAGCTTGAAACCATTTTTGGAAAGAAATTTCAGAAGATGGGTTTTTGAACAATATTTCGTTTTGGACCTCGGCTGACATTTCTGTGGAAATTTCTCCAGCATTCTCGAAAAGAATACAATATTATAGTTTGCTAATCTAATTTTGTTGTTTGTACCATAAACCTCCTGCCCACAACGCTCTAAGTGTCATAGTCTGTTTGTTATTGTCGAATAAGCAAGTCCACCTCAAGTCTGTCTACGAATTTTGGTTTTTCGGATTTCGGCTCATCCGGCAGGTGCCATTTCGAAGATTGTTGAAATGTTTTGACGTCATACTCGTCATGTGCAGAATGTCTGTGATAGAAAGCATCTCATGGGCTACACTCTTATGCTCCTCCTATTGGAAAAAGTCAGCCGCATACCCAAAACATCTTTTAAAATGTTATGGGTGGATCCATTTTATATGCCATCCTCAGCAGCAATCTCCCTTTGTGTCATCCGACGATTTTCGAGCAGCATTGCCTTCACTTTATCGACGATTTTGTCGTTTATCGATAATGCCGGACGAGCAGCGTGGTGCAAGTTCTCCACTGATTAACGATCATCTTTTAACTGTTTATTTCACTTAAGGGGAAACCTCCTTTACACGATCGAAAAATACGTAATTTTCACGATTTTTTTCTAGGTTATAAGAACTTGAATCGTTTTATCACAGTTCAATACATATTTAACAGGTATAGAGTATTTTTTTCAATCGTCTCGCCTTAGAAGTGTCTCCAATGTGTACACTCTAGCGTGGTCTAAACCAAAAAAAAGAACCAAGTATTATAAAAAAAAATTTTTTTTAAGAAAAGCTCGACTCTACATTTTTCGTTAAAAATGGAAACTAAAAAGGGTGTTTCGTCCGGTTCAAACTCACATAACTTCGTAAATAATGCAGATATCCACTTGAAATATTTAGCGCACATTCTTATAGAAATAAGAAATTCAATAAAAATTATTTCCCAAAGATCCCTTAAATGCACCTGCACGTATCATCGCCACAGGTTTTCGTAAAGTTTTATGTGCGTTATCACAAGAAATTCTGTTGAATAAACAAAATTTCAAACAAACTTTTTGCTCGACTTTATTTTTTCATACCAAAGTTCATGGATCAAACTTGAGGACTTTCGACATAATATATTTAGACATAACGTAAGGCCTGGTTCACACGAGCGGGACTGACTACTTCAACTTGGAGCAGAAGGTATATTGAATAAGCTCAACGAATTGATTTGGTCACAATTTTAATGGCGGACCTTGAGTGAAAACAACGTGAATAGTCTTTGACATTTAAATTTGAATTGAGCTGAAGCTGAATATAGCTAAATTTTAAAATGCATAGTGAAATTTGTTTCATTTGCTCAAGCATATCAATAGGTGTCCATTATTACATTGATAACAATTCGTTGAAAATAAAACAAGTTTATTAGGAAAATAATAATTGAATCTTAAGATTTTGACATTCAACGATTACAAATAATCACTTATTGCTATGTTATATTAGGTGCCATATAATCATTTTCATTTATGTTCAATTAACGTATCGCCTACAAAAGTGTTTCAGGGAGTTAAAACAAACACTGATACAATCGGCATGTTATTGACGTCACAAAATGTTACTAAGCAAACATCTCAAATGCTTAAGATATTTGTAAGTGAGCCGCGTAATATGCGGTTTTTGTAAGGTGCGTTTCAAATATATAAGACACTTTTAAAATTGACATTTAAGCTGTACAAATACATACACTCAGCCCAACATTTATTCGTACACTTTTTTTATACTTTAACAGCTATTGTAAGTCAAGTCATCATATTTAAAAAATAAATTAGGAAAGGTCATTTAAATTCCGTTTGAATGATGCAAAACTTTCCTTAACCCATTAAGTACCCATTGAAAATTTCGAATTTTTCCTCGATTTTTTAGAAAAAATGCTTTGATGCAGGAAAATTCTTCAAACAATTCAAAGAGTAACAGGAAAAAAGTTTCAATAATCTTTTCCCTAGTATTTTTTTTTTTTAATACTTCAATGTATTCGCTGATGATCAATTCGACATTAAAATTAAAATAATTAAATACTTCATGAAATTAAATGTAAATTTGTTAACTGTCTTAAAAGTCTAAATCGCACCTCAGTTTTGTGTGCGTGCGTCTAGCGCGCGTGTAACCCCTTGAGAGAGCGAGAGCGAGAACGCAAATGAATCGCAGAGCCCTCAATGCACTTGAATCATCCGAAATAGTAAATACAGTAATGACGCAGATACATAACAAAGAAAACTTGAAACAATATCTTTTTCACACACACACACACACACACACGCATGCTCCGGTAACTTGAACAGCTGTGCTGGGCACCGTTATGCGCCAACAGCGACGGCGACGGCGACGCCAATAGCCGACAATGGCATTGACTGGAGGGCCGTCGGCTTCAATTATGGTGTGCTTAATGTTTGTAAACAACAACAATAAATGTTACTAGGCTAAACTGCAAGGTGTTGATGAACCTCCTATTTTTAAGCATGTAAATTAATATATACAGGTAAATTCAAAACAATAAAAAATTATGAAAATTTACATTAACCTATGTGTAGTGCTTTTGTGGTGTGTGTCTGTGTCTGTGTGTGTGTGTACAACATATTTTTAATAGCATGCAAAAAATTGAGTGAGTAAAAAATCTAATTTTAATGGCACTACATAATGAGTAAACCAGAACAAATATACATAAATAAATTCAAAGCATTAATTTAAAGTATTTGTAGATGTTGTAATGCAACTACATAAATCTAAAACTAAAAGTAAATACGTGTCTAAAAATAAAAAGGATAGAAAATAAAGTGAGAGTGATATAAATAGCTTACGTATGGGCCTGCGACGCATTCTGGTCACACTATTTTCGCCGCCACTGTTAATGCTGCTAATCGGCTTCATGATGCCCTCGGTATCGAAGTGGACGACGACTACGATGACTGACAACAACAAGTGGGCGTAAATTTTGCAAAGAAAATATGTAAAAAGAAAAAAACCAAAAGAAAGATATGTATGAAGGTACGTTTTAATTGTAATGCAAAAAATAAGGCAGTCTATCTCGTATTGGCGCACAGTTCCGGAATAAATATTAAGCACACTAACACATTATTTCAATAGGAAGCATATGAAATGTATTAGACATTCAGACACAACACACTAAGCCTAATATTCTGGTATCGCACTGTTCGCCAACATAATGCACGCAAAAACGGCGAGTGTCGAAAATACATTTAAACCGGTTGATGCAGCCACGAAGCCAAAACTGCGCTGATTGTGGATTTTCTAACAAACATTTATAGTATACTCGAAAGTGAGCAAGGTCTGTCTACCTTTATTCTTGATGAAACGACAAGTTTCAATGTTCAATAGCAACTGAAAACCAAACACAAAATCTGCTGCCGATCGTCAAAGAGAAGCAGCTGAGAAAGACAATAACAAATGCAAACTAAAAGATAAAAGAAAAAAGGAAATTTATCTTGAGAGAGGAGAGAAGCACAAAACCAGAACCGGCGACTGCAAAAAAAAAAAACTAAGTCGCGCCTGAATGACACATGTCAAAAGGAGAGGCGAAGGGGGTAACTAACATTAACTTATCATAGTCATAACAGTTAGATAAGATACCCTCATATGCAGGACGTGAGTTGCACAACAGCAGTAACAGCAACAACAGCAAATATTGATAATAGCAAATATGATTTTGTTTAATCAATTGGCAGTAAACGCAAATTTCGAGTCGGAAAGAGAAAAATAATAGAAGGCAACAATAACATAGGGACAGAGCAAGGCAGAGAGTAACAGCGAACTTATCTGTCGCATGTCGCTTGCAGTTTGTGTGCGCATGTATGTGTATATATTTATATGTATGTATGTATGTATGTCTCTGTCTGTATATGAGTGGGTGAATGGGTTTCTTGTCGAAAGTTTGGGAAATTTCTATCGGAGGCTTTTGACATTGACACAGTACTTGACCCCCAGCAACAGACGATGATGATATTGAAGATAACACACACAATATACATATGCATATAACTAACATGCAAACACCCAAACTTGCAGCAATCAAAAGTGTTTATATGTTTGTAGAACTTGAACTTGACCTATTTTACGTTAAATATTTAAGAGTATTTAAATACGATGAATATTTTTTAAATATATAATGGAAAGATCTCGAGAATTAGAGAAATTTCGCTTTCACTCGATGTAAAAACACAACACAACAAATGCCGCTAAAGCATACATTTGTACATACGTACATATGTATGTACCTGGCACATGGCAGCTAACTTACACTCTCGCACACACATAGCACAAGGCTGCCGCCGCCATGTACACGTATGTAAACAAAGCAAAGCTCAGAAGTAGGATGCGGATGCCCCGTCTGTCTGCCTCATTTATCATTCGTTCAACAAACTTGATTAACTGTTTATTGATTTGTCATTTATCTACACACACACACACGCACGCAGACACAAGCACTCACACACATATACATAAACAAAACACGTGTAATTTGCAAAATGCTTAACTTATTATTTTCTTTATTTGTATTGATTTTTACCCGCAGAAGGCGAAAAGGAGCATGGGGAAATAACTGCACATTGCAGCTGACTGCGACGTCGCGACACTGGCATAAAACCATTCTCGAATTTCATAATCAAATGAAATGCTTAAATCACCCACCCACGAGATTTGCACGCATTAAAAATACTTGTTTGTTGTGGTAGCACGTGTAAATTCATGGACGATGCATGTTCAATACAAACAAAAACAAAAACTCCCATGATTCAATGCATTTGACTGTTTGTTGTTGTTTTGTTGGTTATGTTACGCGTTTCTTTTAAAAACTTAAAACAAAAGTATTGCCGTTGAATGTGTGCATGGAGAAATGGCAACACAATGAGACTTGTACAGATAGACACTTGAACACCAAACAAAAAGATACACTTACAAGATAAAGAAATCAACGAAAATAACAACATTTAACAATTTTGAAAAGCGCACTCACATCTCTTCCAGACAACTTTAGTCGCGGTAACAGCGCGAACTTGAAGTTTGCTCGCTTCATTGACTTACAATTTCAAACTGAAGCAGCAACAACAACGATGAAAAGCGTAGACGACAACGACGGCGGCTTTTTCCACCCCATTTTGAGCACAAGGGACAACAACAAAAACAGCATGCAAAATCGAAAAGGCGCTTTTGCCGGCGATGTTGAATGACAGAAAGCACGGTGGTCTATCGATGACTGTGGTATCGATACTTTTATTTTAGAGGTGAATTTTTGTTGTAAAAATTATAAAAACAAATACAAATTATAATATCCTGTATGACCTATAATACTCTTAGCTCTTAAATCCAAAAAAAATGTGTGAATATAATAAGTTCTGTTGCGGTTTGTTGTGAATTAATACATATGTATTCATTTTGCCAGAGTGCGATACCAGTTAGCATTTGAAATCACAGTTGTTGCGCCGAATTTCTGGCATCCTTCTTTTAAATATATCGATAATCGGTGTTTTTTAATCGATGTTCAATAGATCCTCACATAGCAGTCAGCTTTGTCTTCGTTGTGGTCTATTCAAAATGAATTTAGACTAGGTTTGTGCAAGCTCGCGATTAACTCGGAATACTGCAGAGTATTAACTTAATATTGTAAAGTGCCGGGCAAGGGATAACAGCAAAAAACACTCGTTTGTATCGTTTTTTAATATTTTCTTCGTTTTTTAAATATCTGTGCACACATGTACATACACTTCGCTCAATTTCTTTACGTGTGTGTTGCCTCAAGCCCCCGCTGCATTTGATTTAAGGTGGCAAGTGAAAATTGATATTTTGTGTTTTCCAACAATTTCGAGTGATTAAACAATTTAATTCTGATCATTCAATGTAAGTATGTAAATAATGTAGCTCTTAAATCTAAGTTTTTATTCTGCAATTTTTTTATTTTACGTTTTTATCTAATTGTAAAATGGATTAATAGGAAATACATGCACACATTAATATGTACACATACATACATATTTATTTGCATATGTATGTATGTAGATATGCATGTCAAGACAGCTTGGTCTGTTTTCACATTAAAAAGTCGCGACGCAGATTTGTATGTATGTATGTATGACGTATGTATACACACGAAGACGAGGTACGCATTCGAAAAAAGTAACGGTGCAATTCTAGCGTTCGTTGCACTAGCAGCATTTGCCCTTGTGCGAATGAGTAGATATAATAGAGGTTATAACTGCGCAAAGTGAACGACCAACAATTTAAAGATGGCGGCATTGATCAACTTTAGAGGCAAAGAATACGAGACAGAAAGGAGAAGAAAATTAGAGATGAGCGCGTGTTGGGATTATCTAATACGAATTTTTATATGTTGTGTGTAGATGTAAAATATGTATGTATTTAAGAAAATTTGATCAAAACAAAAGGTTTAACCTTAACTATATTGAAAATAGTACACTTTTGCGAAATGTAATAGAATCTACCTGCACTTTATAATAATAGTATAGTTTAACTGTTTAAATATATTATTTGGCTGTCTTTCGAAACGCATAGCATATTCCTAACATTCGCAAAAGCGGCATTACTATGATGATGAGGCGCCCAATTACCTCTGGCAGCCGACAAGCTCCAGATCCCTTTGACCAATATCTGGAGAGCCGCAGCATGTACCGCAAGCATACGGCCAGGGATGCATCATGCCTGTTTCGCGTTATAGCGGAGCAAATGTACGATACCCAGATGCTGCACTACGAGGTGCGCTTGGAGTGTGTACGTTTCATGACGCGGAAGCGTCGCATATTTGAGAAGGTGCGTATAACTGAACTTAGTGCATATGTATGTGCATATGTGTTTGGAATAGGGAAATATCCTTTATGATCTTAAGTACACTCGCCAGAAAAATTATGCGTACAAGCTCAATGCGAATCTTTGTTTGTCAAAAAATAGTACTTGTATATATTATATTGTCTTAATTTGTTTCTTGTTTTTTATCAATATCACATTAAGTTTTCTTTTTATTATGAATTATGTTTATGTTTTTAAAATTAAAAAACTATCAGTTCAACGGATTTTGGCATACTTGTATGCGTACAAACTGAAATATGAACAAAAAAGGCACTTATTCATAAACAAACTTGTATTTATTATATTGCACTATTATTTTTTTTAATGAATAACACGTTTTTCATTAATAATTCTAGTAAGTTTTCGTTTATAATGAATTATATTTATTTTTAAAAAATTAAAAAACTAAAAGCTCAACTGATTTTGGCCCAGAAAAAGTATGCGTACAAACTAAAAAAATGACCCCATGAATACACAGTGAATCAATAAAGTTTGCATGCAGTTGGCAAAACAAACTTTAGGCAATGAAAAAACATAACAGCAATGCATTTAAAACAAATAAGTAGATATATTTCAGATATATCAATAAGGAACTTCATTAAGGCACTTAAAATATTAAAAAAAAACTCTTCTAATTATCTGAATATTAACAAAAATACCCTAAAAAATACATCAGAAAAGTATGTATGCAAAACCAATTCAATCCTTTAAACATTATTATAGTTCCTAATATTTGGTGGGGTGTCCCTTTTGCTTTAAAACTACTTGGAGTCTGGATCTCATTGAGCATACAAGGGTCATGGTTACACTAGGGGTATATTCTCCCACTCCTCCAAGAGCGCTTTCTTTAAGTCATCTTTATTATTAATCTTTCGTTTTCTGACAATATGGTCAAGGTGATCCCACAAATGCTCGATTGGGCTTAAGTCAGGTAACTGAGGTGGTGTTTTGAGCTGCTTTTCACCTTATAAAGAAGCCACTCTTTTAATATACACACTGTATGCTTGGGGTCGTTATTTTGTTGGAAGACGAACAAGTCTCCAGGGCCAAGTTTCTCAGCTCTTTGGTGTAAATTGTTCTTCAAAATGTCCAAGTATCCATACCTGTCCATTATCCCACCGATAAATACCAGCTTGCCGACTCAAGATTTTAACGCGATTAAAAGTTATATTGCTCATTGACTATTATAGTTTTTCGTGGCTTTAAGCTAAGAATACAGTATCTAAAATGATTTTTATTTTGTCTTGAAAGCTAAATCGCGTAGAAATGTTGAATAACAATCTAAGTTGATACTGTTTTCTAAACAACTAATGATTATGTAAACTTCAACTTTACATTACAGTTTGCAGAGAGAAACGCTTTTTTTTTATTTTTTGAAACCACAAATCTGCTGCGATATTTTAAGTTTTCTGGAGCCGTTCCTCTCCAGCGAATTCTCTAGATCGCTGGTGACTCAGTCAATTATTATTATTATTATTATAATTATTATTAATAATTATTTGAGAGTTTTTATTTTGTTCGCTGAAATATAATTTTGATTTTTTGAAGTTAAAAATATAAATCATTATTTGCAGGCCCTGATTAGTATTTAATATGTATGTACTTAACAAAGATAGCTTAAAGAGTTATTTGATAGGATTTAACTGAGAAGATGTATTGATTAAAAGATACTCACCCTTATACCATATTCATTTGACAGCATGTGCGTGGCGATTTTGATGCGTATATGCTGGACATGGCTAAGCCCAAGACCTATGGAACAGTGCTCGAGTTGCGCGCCCTTTGCTACATGTACCGGTGAGTTGAACGCAATCCTGACCAAAAAAGCAATTTCAATTTGATGATTATTGCAGCCGGAATGTTATATTGTTTGAGCCGTACAATTTGGGCACGTTGGTCACTTATGACAAACGGTTCAAGGACGACTTTTGGGTGTTCAACGCCAACGAGTATCACTTTGATTCCATCTACACTGTAGACTACATTGAAATGGCGGCAGTATGCCAGTGTAAGTTGTTCTTTTTTTATTGAAATCCACAAATCCATTTGACTGAACGAACTCACTTTAATTCATTGCAGCGATTTCCTTTAAGCTCCTCTACAAAATGCTCTTTAAATTACCCGACGTTAGCTATGCCGTTGAGACGATGTTGCATCCGCAGACTTTCAAGTGGAACAACTACGAGATGGAGATCGATGAAAAAGGCTACATAACTCGCCTGATCTGTTGTGATGGTCGCACCTTTCAGCTGGACTTGCCAGATGATACCAAGTGTATATTGGAGAATTACAAGATGTGCCAGTTTCATAACAATCCCAAGCCGCCAAAGCACAACATGGCACTCCAACATGCAGACCTTGGCTCAGTTGCTCTATCAGCGATGTCAGACGCAACTACCAGGCGCTTTGATCTTGCTGAGATCGACAGCTTATTGCCCGGCGTAAGCACAGAAATGCTTTATATGTGTCCTCATCGTCTAAACTCTTGTGTGCGCCAATTACTGGACGAAGGTGAGCATATGTTAACACCAGGAACTAAAACCGAAACGAATATCGGTTTCAGTTAAGGTTTCGGTTATGTTCGCATTTAGGTTTTCGGTTATCGGTTACGCAAAATCTTTGAATAAAGGTTTCGTAACGGTGAATCGGTTTTTGTTTGTTTCGGTTTTGAAATATCGGTATGATTTCGGTTCGGAAAAAACAAAATTTTGCAAAAATATAATATAATAATAATAATACAGTGAACCACTAATGTCTTCATACAGCATAAATTTGTCAAATTTGCGTATAATAAAGATGTTTTGATGCGGGTTTTTTATATTAATCTTTTATTCAATTAAATCCCCTTTACCCGTCGGAATTTTTGAATTTTGAAAAAAGTAAATTTTTCAACTTTTTTTTCTCTATTATTTCCAAAAAATATTTTGATGCAGAAAAATTCTTAAAACAATTCTAAAAGTGATTGGAAAAAAAAATTTTTCAAAAATATTTTTGCTAGTATTTTTTTATAATTATTTGAAAACTGCAAAAAGGCCACTTTTTGTGTGAAAAGTAGGAAAAAGGGGTTAAAATCGTCATTTTTAGGATTTTCAAAAAATTATAAAAAATACTAGCAAAAATAGTTTTGAAAAATTCTTTCTGAAGTCACTCTTAGAATTATTTTGAGAATTTTTCTGCATCAAAATATTTTTTATAAAATATCGAGGAAAAAAGTTGAAAAATTGACTTTTTTTAAAATTCCAAATTTTCGATGGGTACTTAATGGGTTAAAGAAATTTTTGCATCATAAGAACGGGATTTAATCGAATAAAAGATTAATATAAGAAACCCGCATCAAAACATCTTTATTATACGCAAATTTGACAAATTTATGCTGTACGAAGACATTAGTGGTTCACTGTATAATAATAATAATTAAGGCATTATTTTCTTAATGCTTCATTCACACATTTATTTCATATATTCTTTAGTTTCATGTAGTTTCGTTACATTCTAACAATTTTAATATTTTATATAACAAACTTATTTTATTTGCGCTAATTCAGTGCTTTGAAAATTCGATCATGAATAAGTATCAAAATTATAAATGAAAAATAATTTTTTTTGGATGTTAGAAAAACCGAACCGAACGGTTATTTCGGGTTACAGAGTTTCGGTTTAAAGGTTTCGGTCAAATTAACATTTTTTTATTTTTTGGTTACGGTTTCAGTTACAGTTTTTAATTTCAATTGGTTTCTACCGGTTAACGGTTACGGTTTCGGCTAGGGTTTTTATCCCTGGTTAACACTCATGTCGGCTTTTATTTTATTTTTTATAAGCTTTGAGAGAGTATCTATCATGTGCTTGATCAAAACGTCAAGCTTAGTCAATCTTACAATGTTCATCTGTTTCTCTCTATCTGCGAAACTTTGATTATATGGATCAATATTCTGCAATCTCACATATTATGCATTTTGTGTTGTCTTATGCCAAATATTGTTCCAATTGGACAAGTACATCATATAGGAATGTAATAGGAATGATCAGTTCAAATTTAAATGGAGTATCAAACCTTTGGCATTCGAATGATTACGTCTTTTATTGACTAAATATAATTCGAATCGTTTTTTTGTTTACTACGCAGGGATTACTCCTTTTCCGTATAAGGTGGCCAAGTCGCTGGATCCTCATATGTATCGTAATATTGAATTTGATAGCTGGAACGACATGCGCAAGGAGGCCAAGCGTTATAATATCTATGCCAATGATTACAATTTCAAGGTAGGCATTTTTCAGGCCAGCATGTAATCTGCGCATATCTGATATGGTATCATATCTCCATCAAAAAACGCATCCAATCCAAATTGATTCCACTTTCACAACTTAATTGTAAATCTATGTATTTCTCTCAATGTGTATGTACAAATCCTACCTCCTGCCCCTCATCTTTCAGGTGGGTGCCAAGTGCTACGTGGAACTACTGATTGACACTGACCCGCGAATGTACACGTGCCATATTCAAGAGATTGGTGCCGACAAAAGTCACTGTGTTGTCTATGTCGAGAAGTTTGCAAAGAACTGTTTGGTATGCTTCCAATCCCCCTCCTAATACACACAGCGTTATTTGCTTTATTTTAAAAGATTTAAATGTTCAGTATTGTAACCGTACCTGTTAAATAATGATGAGTAATCATAATCATTAGTAATTAGATTATTTTTGTTTAAATGTCGAATTTATGATTAACTTACGATTATTTTCGGTTTTGCACAATTATTCAATGATTATGATTACAAAAAATAAAAACTTAAAATTCTTACAATTATTCAAAAATAATCAGAAATAATCTTTTTGAGCATTCGGATTATTTTTTAATTTTTCTGATATTTTGGCTACTTTAATTGTGAAAATTTAAAATAATTTTATTTTTACTAATTAGTCGTAAATAATCAGAAATAATTTCTAATTCTAATTGATTAGTAATTCTTATCGAAATTTAACAGGTGTGATTGTGAGTTAACAGCAATTATCTGTTGTGTTTCCTTTTATCCCGTATATATTTCAGGTGCCCTTCGAGTCATTGCATCCGGTGCCACCCGATGAGTTCCGTCCTTGGGCGGTGCCGCACCGCTATCAGCACCAGATGCAGCGTCTTCACCTGGCCAGGTCTGGACACAAGTCCAAGGCGGCGCACAAGTGGAAGAAGAGCAAGGTCTTCGACATGGGCAACTATTTTGAGGCCAGCAAATGTGACGTAATGCAGTATCTGCAGATGGACTCCTGCTACAGTTTCCAGCAAATGCACAGCAGCTATCATGCTGAGCATCAGCAAATCCATGATCCAGTCCATGAGGGGGAGCATCGCCAGCAGCAGCAACAGCAGCATCAACATCAACGTTTTCAGCCACGCGCAAATTCGTCACGACTTCAGCAGCATCCACAGGAGGCGCCACAGTCAATGGCATCGGGTGGAACGTCTTCTGGATTACCAGCACATCCAGCACATGCTGGACAATTTCTTAACTATGTGCCAATGCCAGCACGACCAGCACCTGGTCAAGTGCCGCCGCCGCCGTGGCTCGGCTCACCATTGGCCATGCCAGAGGAGTTTCCAGCTGGGGTTTATCCGGGGCCACCAATACCATCAAATGGTTGCATGCTGATGCACTTTGGCGGCTTTGCGCCACCTCCGCCCGTTTCGCATCTTCCGTCGCCACCGTTTGGGGCTTCCCCATTTATGTTTGGACCACAGCCGATGCCGGGCTCGTTAATGATGCCTCCGCTCGGTGGTCACCCCAACTGCAACAACAACAACAACAGCTGCTCGGACGATCAGTCTGAGGTGCGTCGATTGATGCAAGTCAGTGGTGAGGAGTTGCCGCCTGACTTGGGCACTCTGCGCTATTTCTATAACATTGGAGTGGATACCCACATGCGTTTGCTTAATGGTAACAACCAAAACCACCACAACACGGACCAACAACCATTACAACAAGCACAACAACAACAACAGCAGCAGCTGCAACAAAAACAACGCAATGATGAGACTGCTGCTCTGGTGGCAAACACCACACCACCGCCCTCTCCGATTGCCGTGACTGCTCCAGCAATTGCGGTAACTGTGAACACATCCTCATGCCCGTCGAGCACTGAACCAGGTGTTGACAAGGCTCCTCCTCGCGCTCCGCGCCCAAAGCGTGGCGCTTCAAACAAAGGTCGACAAGCCAAGCGACCACAACAATTGTACGATCTTAACAAAGACAATCAACAACAACAACTATCGCATGTCATGATGTTGCCAACTCCAACGCCGTCGCCCAACACTAACGGCAATCAGTTTAACTTCTATCCCCCGGCGCAGACGCCACTTCTATCGCCACCATCAATGCCGATGCAGCCGCCACCGCTTTTCATTGCGGCTCACAAAGGTGGACAGGTACGAAAATAGATAGATAGATAGATAGATGTGTAATTCTTTCTCTTTTTGCATTAATGATGAAATTCTTGATTTGATAATGATGAGTTGATAATATCTTAGTGTCTGTCTGCTTCCTTGCAAACTAGTTTCTGAAATTTTGAACTAAAACATTTATTTGATGGACATTTGCAGAGCCAAAATCAGTTAATGCTCTAGTTTGAAAACTAGTCAAATTACAATTTTTTTTTACTGAACCCGAGAAGAGAATGTTGTGCTAATTATATACAGTTATGGAAATAATAATAGAAACGACAGTTATTTTGACATTACAATCAAACATGAAGATCAAATTCCGTTGTTTTGGCATTAATGGAAAGGTAATTTCAATCCCGTTTGAATGATACACAACTTTACTTAAAAGTAAGTGCAAAAAGTTTCTCAAAACATAACTAATAGTGACTGCAAAAAACAATTTCAAAAGTCTCTTCGCAAATAAATAAACACATTTCCGCTTTAGAGTCGTACGAATGTCGCGTTTGCGATCGAAAGGATCTGTAAAAAAATTATTAATTATATTAATAAAAAATAGGAATCATAAAAATGTGTCAGAGTTAAAAATCTAGTTTAAAATATAAATGTCAAGTAATTTATAAGCAAAGTGCATAAACATTTCTATTACAAATTCATTCATTCATTTGTTTTCTTTACCTATGTCTTTATAGATGCCCTATGCTTGGCACATGCCGCCACCATCGGGTGCTGCAAATATGGTTGGAATGCCATTCGAAATGGGGAATCATAACATGGATCCCAATGGAGTAGTTGCCAATGTCCAGCAACAACCGCCGCAGTCTACGCCAGCCGCCTATAAACCTCCGCGCCATTAAAACGCCGGCTTGCAAATGCAACATAACATGTTGCATACACAGGAACAATATTAATGCACACTCATGGACTTAACTTAACTACAAATTCCTTAACGACTTTTTAAAATTGCTCACAAATTATTCACCGTTTTAGATTTTTTTATTACATAAGTATACATGTATATGATGTATACATTTGTACATTATATATTTTAATAACACTTTCTAAACGATTTGCCAAATCATACAAAAAACTTATAAACACTACAAAAAAAAAATCTAACCATTTTTGCACTATTCAACACAAAAAAAAATACAACAATTTTAAATGTGTCATCTATGCAATTTTTTTCCATTTTATTAGCCTAAACACGTTATTAACAAGCAAAAAATATAACTATTAACACATCACACATATACATACAACATATTTATACATTTTTAAAGTTATTTGAGCATAAAGCTGCTGGCATTTATTTTATTATTAATCAATAACAAATTTTGATGTTCATTTTCAAATGTAAAAAAATAAAAGCAAAGAGAACAATAACATAAAATTAAACTAACAGCTAATAACGAGTAAGATAACAAATAAATAAAAAACAGCGCAAGACACACAAAAAGTAACGGAAATGTTAATTATTGAAGAGATTTCGTTCGTACGTGGTATTTTGATAGCTGAGCAGCTATTTTCTTAACATTTAATATACAAATTTGAACTAAGTATTAGAGCTGTGAGGTATTAACAAAGACAATTCACTTACTCACTTATTTAAATAACCTTGCCGTTGGTCTTGAAACTTTAAAATGCCGATCCCATAAACATAAAATTTTGTTGATAATTACGAAAAAAGAAGCGAGCAACAGCTTAATCTTTTTGTAAATTTGAGACAAAAGTGTGCCGAGTAATTGATTTAACAGACTTAGCTTTTAAGCAAAATAATAAATTCTCAGATTTTATTTTGCCAACTAAATTTCATTTTTTTTTTTTACTGTTTTTAGTATGCATAGTTGCTTATGATCCTAAGAACAAGCTAAACAATTTAGAGAAATCCATTGAGTTTACCAAATTTGATTAAAAAAAAACAAATATGTGAGTTTTTTGTTTTGTCAGTACAATTACTTGACTGACTGTGTGTGTGCAGGCCCCGTTATGCTGGTTGCCAAGATCTTCCCCTTAATGGTCAAAAGAAGTTGCTGCACGAAGGATGGCAACAAAGTGTCGGCGTGTCGCTGGTCACGCTTTGGAGTTGGCTAAATTGGAATGCATGTTGGCGAAACTATCACTAATAAATATTCAACACTCACCGGCACAGTGGAAGAGCAGTGATCGAGGAGCAGCAGCAGCCACAGAGCCACCATCGATAGCATCAGTCCATCCAGCGGGAAAAGTCGCATCTCAAACGCGCGCGTTTTTGCTTTTTGTGACTCCGCGCGACTTTTCACGCGCTGAACTTGTAACAGTTTTCGTATTTTTCGTTGTTTGTCGTTTTTGTTATGGGATTTTGAGTACGCGGTGTTTTTTTTTCCACTCGATTACTTTTGCTTACAAACTGAAAACGTTTCACAAAAGTGTCGCATTTTTATGCTGAATTCTCAATTCGACAAATGGGCGGCACGAGGCGACCTACATCTTAAAGTTGCTGTCGGTGTCGGAGTTGGAGCTCAAGTCGGAATCCAATTCGATTGTTGTCAATTGCATTCATTAGCTTTTTAAAGGCGTGGAAACTTAAAAGATCTCCCACATTAGAGGGACACCACATTGAGACTTGAAAAAATAATTGTAAAGATGTTTCATCGGTTTCGCTCATAATTGTAGCACGCATCAAACTAATCACATAATATATATACACATTTAAATATATGGTATTCAAGATCCCAGTCGGTTATGATTATATATGAAACATCTGATTACTTTATCATTCAAAATGACAACATTTAATCAAACAGTAATTATTTGTTATAGAGTTGTTATTATTATAAAAGTTGACATTTTCAATATCAAATTCAGACAGAATGCTTCACACAGTTCTGAATTCCCATAATCAATCTACAATATTTATCAACAATTTTCTTCTTTAGGTCGCGTTCATCTGTAATCATGTATCACAAATTAACAAATTTTTGATGAACTTCTCGTGAACTCTTTGATGTATCTTTAAGCCAAAATCATAGTCATTTCTTTTTTTTGTGAAAGCTTTTAATATTTATTTAACCAATTTGGCGCAATATGCTTAATGAAATGGGAATCAACACAGCAAAAGGACGGATTCAAAATTATAGATGATGTGTTGCATTAATAAATAATTGAGCCAATATGGTATGCGCATATAATATTTTATATAAGAAAGTTGAAAGCACTTTTTCTAGCCATTTTCATATAAAATACGCGGAGTCCAACGTTCTCTTTATATTTATTTTTCGCTAACAAAGCATCACAATCAGAGATTTTCAGCGTACTATTTTGGTAATGAATTTTCAGTCATCACAATTACAAAATTTTGAAATCATGATTGCTTATCACTGCCGTTCAAAAGAATAATCAGACGAATACGAATACACGAATATAATTTCAAAGGTTTGAAAAAAAAAACCTATCTATCATGCATTAATTTCTCTATTTTTGTCTCGAAAATAATCATTATATTTGATATTGAAATTTCATTCAGTTAAAGAAGTTATTCTCATAATATCTTTAGCGATAAATAGTTATGATAGTAACTTTTTTAGATAAATGATTACCTAAAAAAATTTTCCGATTTGTCTCACATACCAAAATGAATCAACAAAAACTATTTGTTTTATTTTTGTTTATCGCAAAAAATGCTAATCGCACAAATAAGTTGAGCTTTGTAGTATTTTCTGCTTGATAGTTAACATTATGAAGATTAAAACCAACAGTTCCGTTGGAAAGATCTTGATAATGCCATAAATTTAGATAATTATTGTGAGTAGATCTTACACATTGTATTATTATAACAGAATCGTTGACTTTTGTGTTTAACTTTGCATCACCACATTTCGTTGATTACACGGTGCTGCAAAAATGAATCAAAATAAAACTTCTGGGATGGGACAAAGCGTAGGTTGTAGGTATAGATAAATACATTTTTTCTTGCATACTAGAATTTTTTGGTGCACATCGAAATTTTAAATTACTTAAACTCTTAGACTTTTATTTTTATTTAAAAAGAACACATTTTCACCAGTAAAACGTGTGTGTATTTTCTAAAACCGTACAATAATTATTTTCCATGACTATTTACCAAAAAAAATTAATAACTCAGTTAAATTTCACTCGATATTAATAAACTTAAAAGCAGAAGACGTAAAATTAAATCTTTTTTGCAACTACACGCCAAAAGCTAGTTGCTTTCTACAAATTTTACTTATTAATTTACGTTCAAAGTACGGTAAAGTCGCAAAAAACTGAAAAAATCCATATGTTTTTAAAAGTAGCTCCCTCAATATTTATCCGAGATTGCAGTGTAATACACCGTTAGAAAGCTGTTACTTACGTATTTCAATTTATTGTAGGATGCATATTTTTAGGAAATAGGATTTTTTAACTCCATCAACCTCGTTAAAACGGTTTTCGTACCATAATTTAAAATTTCGATGTGCAACAAAAAATTCTTGTATGGCACAATGGCCGTGTTCACCAGAACAAATCGACAACAGAAAATCGATGAAGTTTGCATGATTATTCTGGTGAAATGCAGTGATTAGCAACCATGATTTCAAATTTTGTGATTATGATGACTGAAAATTCATCACCAAAGTAGTACGCTGAAATTTTCTGATTGTGATGCTTTGTTATCGAACAAACAAAATACATGATTAATTGATTGATTAGTTTTGGTGAACGCGGCCAATGTTACATTTAATTATATCTACAACTTACTTTATTGTAGCAAAAACCATAAATATATCTCAGCCAATACCAATTAATGTTAAAGCTTCGTACTTTTTAAGATCAAGCTCGATCTATACAGGCATGCCACAGAAATCACTAGTGAAAGCGATTTCAGAGAAAAGTAATTCCACTTCGAAAATTTCTCCGTGCCACAGAAATTTGTGTGATTTAGGTTTTTTTGCATGTTCATCAACCTTTTCGAACTAGGCTGCTAGGGTTGGCCCCTTCTCAGATTAAATTTCCCAAGGGTTTGTTTAGCAACTTTTTAAAGTTTATCATTGCAGAATATTAAATTTTCATTTTAATTCTTATTTAATTTATATAATTGAATTTATTTATATAATAATTGATATTGTATAGCTTAAGAAAATTTAAAAGTTATTGACGCGGCAAACAATAAAAGTTTCTCGACAACTTTAAATTCAAAAATTCGGACAAAAAATGTGACATTATTCTCATGGCATCGGACGCCAGTGAATTGAGCGATGATTTCATCTCACTCAAAATTGTTCAGGTGATTGGACTGTGGCACGGAGAAATGAAATTGACGTGAAAGTCAAGTGAAAGAGATTTCTATGGCATGCCTGATAGATTTAGTACTGCATTTTTTACTACTATATATTTAAATTCTTACTATTTTATGTACCCAAAAATTACCTATTTAAAATACATTGAATAAAATACTTTTTATTTTAATTTAATTTTAGTTTGCCAGCCTTTTTACTGCCATTTTAGTAGTAAGTAAATGCAATTTATTGTAGCAAATGTCATAAATGTATCCAAGCCAGTAGCAATTAAAGTTGCATCTTGATCAATGGAAAATGAGTTAAAGATTTATGGATTTAGTACTGAAATTTGCACTTGATTAAATTAATCAGATATGCTACAGAAATCTCTTCCACTTAAATTTCACAGTCAAATCATCTGAAAAATTTTGAGGGAAACGAGATCATCGCTCAATCCACTGGCGTCCAATGCCATGAGAATAATGTCACATTTTTTGTCCGAGTTTAAGAATTTAGAGTTGTCAAGTAACTTTTAATGTTTGTCACGCCAATAACTTTTAAATTTTCTTAAGCTATAAAATATCAATTATTATATAAATAAATTAATTTATATTAATTAAAAAAGAAATAAACTAAAAACCCATTATTTTGCAATGATAAACTTAAAAAAGTTGATAAGCAAGCCCTTGGGAAATTTAATCTGAGAAGTGGTCAACCCTAGCAGCCTAGTTTGAAAAGGTTGCTGAACATGCTAAAAGTTTTGTGGCACTGAGAAATTTTCGGAGTGGAATTGCTTTGCTCTGAATTCGCTCTCACTTGTGATTTCTTGAGTACACCTGTATAACTATTTTATGTACCTCAAAAATACCCGTAAATGTTGGAATGCATTTTAATTAAAAAGATATTGGTAATAATTTTTTTTTTCAAATTTTTTTTATTTGTTTGCAATGAAACCTGCAAGCCGTGTAAAAAACATAGTAACTAAGACCAGCCGGACGAGGCTGGTAGCTGGCAGCTGAAGATTGAGCTGGAAGCTGGTACGCTTAGTACGACGGAGCCGAGTAGGCACCGGGTCCGGACTGGGCTGGACCGCCATAGTGCTGGCTTTGGTGCTGACCATAGTTGCCCTCACGCTCGCCGGCAATGTTGGCCAGGGCGGAGAGACCGTGGTTGCCGCCCTGGAGCAGCTGGTAGCCAGCGCTGGCAGCGGCGCTGTCGGCGCCAGAGGCATAGGCGGGCAGAGCTGGGCCAGCAGAGTGCTGGGGACCAGAGACAATTGGACCGGGACCGGCATGGTGACCGTGTCCGTGACTGTGACCATGACCATGACCGTGAGAGTGAGCGTGATCGTGTCCGTGTCCGTGACTGTGACCGGCGCCATGAGATGCCTGTCCGTATCCCTGCTTGTTCTCATTGACAAAGTATTTCTCTGCTGGGGGCTTCACCACGTTGACGAAGACGGGCTCAACCTTGACGCGACGTGGGTGGTGCTTGACGTAGACCTTGCGCAGCACGATTGCTGGGGGCTTGTGGAGCACAACTGGCGCGGGCTTGACCACCAATGGAGGATGGTTCACCAGCACCTTGGTGGGCGGGCGTCTGACAATGATGGGCGCCGGGCGATGGATCAGAATCTCGCCCTTGTTCTGTGGGTATGTGATCGAAGAGGTCAGAGTGTTGCCCTTGGTGTTCACCGGCTTGTAGGGAATGTTCTGGTCAGAGCCATAACTGCTCTGTCCGGCCTGGGCATGACCAGCGGCCTCACCGTTGCCGGCCAACGAGCCAGCAGCGGCGCCATCGTCCAGACCAGCACCACCAGCGGTGGCACCGGCAGCAGCATTATCACCGCTGGAGCTGTAGCTCTGCTGTCCGCTCGAGCTGTAGCCCTGACCGCCAGAGCCGCCGTAGCTCTGCTGTCCGCCGTAGCCGTTTGCGCTGGCGCATGCCTGAGTTGGTTGAAAAAGAGGGAAAGAGAAGGAGAGATGCAAATTAATGATTGTTTCGTTGGTGTCTGGTTACTAGTGACTAGTGACTTTGGTCTTTTTTCGATTGCTTGGGCACGCGGTGGGCACGACATCTGAATTCGGGAGCAGCCGCTAGCTCCCGGCGCCCATGCGTGCCCACCGCTGGCTTGGATTCATCAATCTTTTGTTTTGGGTACGTACAATTAAGCAGGCGGCTAGCGCCCATACGAAGCTGTGTCTGTTCATCGTTTCCAGTCCCAGTTGGCGTCTCGAGTCTCGAGTGGCTCACTGTGAGAACGTCTGCTGTCTTCTGCTGCCCTAACCCGGCCAGAGATTTCTTTAAATATGCTACCACCGAACGCTTGCCACAAGCTACGTGACATTTGGCCCGGTTAAACGTTGCGCTGCCGGTAGACGTTTCGCTGTTCCGCTCCAGCCGCTGGGCTGGCACATTGTTGTTCTTGTTGCACTAGCTGTTGTTCGTATTGTTGTTGCTGTGTGTGGGCCACAACAACCAGCTAACGAACATGGCCAAATGCTGATTGCTTGCACGCATCTCGTCGCGCATATCTCGACGAGTTAACCGGAAAGCAATAACAACAATTGCCATAATCCACAGCTGCCATCGCCATCTCGCTGCACTGCGCCCAGCCCCGACACATACATAAGCCATATCGAGGTTTTTCAGAATACATATTACTCGTCTGCGGCGATTGCGATTGCCAAATCGCTGACAGCCAGTTCCGCATTGAGAGCTCTGTGCGATTTCATTCGATGCGAGTCGATGAAATTCCCCTAATTCTCTTTTCAATTTCTTCAACCAATCGCAATGTCCAACCATTAAGTAGTACTATAAATTATCCTACGTCCTTATTTCGCTTCCGAAGTCCCATAAAATTACTTTCATTTTGTCTTGATACTTTTTAAGCTTATAAAGTTCTTCATATTAAATCCCATACAAATTTCGACATGGTTTTAGATATAACTTAATATTTTATATTCTCAACAGATTTCCACTTTTGCTTGATATTTTAAAAGCTTATAAAGTTCTTCATATAAATATTGCATACTTTTTAAGGACAGTAACTTTAGATTGTAATTTTATTCGAAAGCTGGAAAGGTATAATGTTAAATATGAGGATTAATAAACAAGTGGAAGACACAAAGAATGAAGAAAATTATCTTTAGTACATTTGTTCTTTGTAATAATTAGTTTATCGTTTGAATTCTTAGTTCAATAATATAACACTTTTGCAACTGTAAAATAAGATCGTAGGATTTATTGATCTGAATGGGTATAAGGGTTTCTAAAATACTGAAGAATCTGAAAACTTTAAGTGCAAGCTTTTTCTTGGTAAAACTTCACTGTGTTTACAAATATGATTCTGAGAAAATTACAAAAGTATCTGGAAAGTTTAATTTGTGTACATTCAAAACACATTTCACTTTTATTTCTTTATAATTTTTTTAGTTACATATTCTGGTGGTCCGGTGGCTCAGTGGTTAGAGTCGCCGACCTGTCACAAATTTAGAACTTTCAGTTTGAAAAAACTGGGTTCGATTCACCCCCGTCATTTTATTCAAGCATGTGTTTTTAAATTCCTAGGAATGAAACGCAAAAATGTATACCCGTCAATTTAAAGAAAATAACATATTACAAAGGAACATAAGGAAAAGCATAAACATATTTAAGAAACCGCATTACGTATTACGTAGAATCAAAATCATAGAAAATTTCTAAATGTTTATGTGCAAAACATTCACACCATGAAAATTATAAAAAGAAAATTGGAGCTTCATCATTTTGAAAACATTTTTTTTGTTAATTTGTTGTTGATTTCGCTTTATTTACTTTATTATTGATACACAAGTATATTTCATAATACATTTAAGTTCCTCCTTCACGCTTTATACCAGAAAGCGCAAACGCTAGCGGAATTTTTGAAAACTGTCAGTGAAACTGATCAAGCATAAAAATGCTGAGAAGTCGGATAATATTAACCGTTCAACGGTCTTCGACCTTGGCCCAGTTGTTCTCTATGTTCTCAATATATTCTCCACACAATGTAATTGAAGTTAATAATACGAAAAGTTGGTCAAATGTGAATGCGAATAAGCAGTCATATTTTTAAGAATTGGTTTAATTGATTCTTGCCTGAGTTTTTAAGTTAAATATTTTTTACACTTTAGACTTTACGCAACATAAATTTTTCTTCTTTTCAGTCAGTAACTTAAACTTTATATTTTATTTTGATTTTTTACTTTAAAATTTAAATTTAAAGTTTAAATTTTAGTCTAAATTAAATTGTCAAAATTAATTTAATTTAATTCAAATGGTTCTGAAAATTGTGATGGACCAGATTAAAAGATCAAGCAGTTGTCAAATAGATTTTAGGCATTTTTATTTGCATTAAAAAAACAAATTGTTTAAATTAATCATCCGCCAGGTTGGTTGGCTGGCAGGACCTGCTCCTTCCGTGGTGCAGTGCTTAGTAGCTGGGGGCGCCATAGGGCGCTGGGCTGGCGTACAGGGGAGAGTCAGCGCCGGCGGCATAGCTGTCTTGGCCGGAAGCGACGTTGGAAGGGGCCTGATGGTGATGATGATGGTGATCACCAGAGTTGCCATAGTGGGAATGGGGCTGGTTGTAGACGGGGGCGACGACTGGGGCCAGAGGAGCCTCGATCTTCTTGCCTGGCTTGTAGACCTTGACGTAGACGGGGTTGAGGCTCAGTGGAGTGGGCACCTTGTTGATCACCTCCTGCTGGTAGATGACCGAGGGCTTGATCTTGTAGATGACGGGATTGCCGCGCACCACAGTCGGTGGGCCGCTGTTCACATGGGCTGGGGGTGCGCCCGGCTGGTGCACGATGATTGGAGGCAGGGGCTGGGTGGCAATCACCTGGTGGTTGTTGTGGCCGGATGGCACCAACAGGGAACGGAACAGATGCTGATCCACGTACTGGGGCGAGACAACATTGATCTTGCCCTGACGGATGTTGCTAGCCAGATTGTTCTCGGCCAGCGATTCGGCAATATCCTCGGAGTTCTTCAGCTTCTGGTACGTGGGATTGGCGTTGAGTGCCTGCAGTTGAGCTTGGACACGTCCCAGACGACGGGCCTCCTCGGCGGATGGCTGAATCTCGGCCTGGGCCGTCAGCTGGTTCGACGATGGCTGGTTGCCACCAGTCGCCGCATTCACATACTCCTCCAGACCGGCCGATGGACCGCCGGGCAGATACTGAATCTGACCACCGGCATGACCACCTGATGAACCGTAATTAGCGCTCACCAGCTACAGAAATCAAACCAAAGAAAGAAAGAAAGACATAGAAGATAAGATCTAGTTGGTCCACTAGCTGGGTCAAGATAACGGGTAACGTACCGGTGCGGCGGCGACGGCAAAAAGCCCAAACCAAAGACCAAGTTGCATGTTGATGATGTGAGTCCGCTCTTCAGATGTCTACTGCTCGTTGGACGGCCGATGTGCTAGCTCTTTATAGCGGCACCGCTGCCCATTTATATCGCACTCACGTTGACAAAAACCGCCACGGCCCCGGCCCCGGCCCCGGGCCCGGCACCAGCTACGTGATCTTTGCGATGCCACTGCCACCGATTTGATTTCCATTTCCGATTTCAAATTGTTGTCTCTGCGCATCGCCGACGGTTTGTCTGTTTGTTCTTCTTCTTGTGTTCTCATTGTTCTTGCTCGCTTAATTCTTGAATCTTGAATCGAGATTCTGGAGGCTGAGTTTGATGCTGGTGTTGGTGTTGGTGTGTCTACTCGCATTTATCAGCAACAGAGCCCGATCCATCTTCAGTGGATACGCAACTTCGCATGGCCTGTGGATGCAAATAAACTATACACATGTAGTGCAGTGTGCTTATGTTGTGCAGTGTAATTAACAATCTTTAAGTTGGCTTAAGTTTTGACCAACAGTTTATTAACATTAACGAAAAATCAAATTTACAAATATTCCAAAGTAATTTGACAAGCTGAATTATTGGCAACTAAAATATAAGCAATTTACACTTTATCACTGTATCTTGAACCTGCATTAAGTGACTTTTAAAACTCAAATGTTTTTCCCAAGACAGAATAACATGTTTTAAACCAATATCAAAATATTTAATTTAAAATATATGTAAGTTTACCTTGTGGAATTTATAGAACAAATAAAATTACTAAATCCAACAAAACAACATGATTAGCACACCTTACTTATGGGTCAAGATACAGCGTCAGATGGGTCAGATACATACAAAAGACTAAAGCCGAAGTTACATACACTACATATGTACATACAAGTAATTGTTTGGACAATATTTATTCTTTAATTTTATTACAGTTTCCTATCTTTCTTAGAGTATGTTTTAAAAATATATAATTTAATCGAATTTAACTAAATTATTAAATGAATTTAACTACAAATTTTCAGCCAACCATAAAAAAATAAACTTTGAAAACCATCGGATTCAACTATTTAATGAAATACAAATCAAATATGTAAATTTTGTATAATGATAAAACAATTACTTGACCAACCAAGGAAATCAAATGACAACAAATGAAATAATTAAGGGCTGCAAAATCTGTCGATCGTTGCACATTTAATAGTGAATTCAATATACCAACGAACAAATATATTAAACTTGTTTTATTAAATTAACTTCACCACGTGTGTCAAGCGTGGTAAGATCTTAAAGGGCGTGGAAAGTGTAGATATGAAATATAATGAACATATCTCTTTTAAAATATTTGTATGATATTGTGGCACGGAATTCAAGCTGACTATAGATTTTAGCTTGAAGCCAGGTGGAATGTTTCAGCATAATTTCAGCTGCATTCACATAGTCAAATTGATTTTCAATAGACAGACACATTTTTAGAGTTAACTCATGGGCATAGAAAGGGGGAGGCATATCCTCCACCTCCTCCCCGAACACTCATTGCTAAAAGATTTCGGATCTGTTTTTGAAAACGCATCAAAATTAAAAACAACTTTCGAGATCTAGACCCTTTATTGCTTTAAAGGCATTGAAAATGAATTCCCACTGACACTATTAATGAAAAAATATGTCAGAGACACAACAATAGGGTTCCATAAACTCGTTTCAAATATTTATAGAAAATTGGTAAATGCATGTTGTTCAACAACAAAATTCTTTATTGAATTAAAAAATTAATTTAATTTATTTTAATAATTCTGTCATTTAAAATTAACTATCGCTGGTTTTGAAAACATTGACGCGTGAATACTACTATTTCTTTTTGTGTGTTCCGAAAATAAAAAAAAAAAATAAAATAAAAGATTTTAACTTATACTTATCGGGTACATGGGGTAATTTAAAACAAGAAAGGCTCAACCCAACACCAAAATAAATAAGTTATTCAATTTTATAACTGGCCAATTTAAAGTAACTTTTCTAAGACAAACATTTTCTAATGTCGATTTTTCGGAATTTGTGCTAATCCACTGAACCTAAATAAAACAGTTAATTCAGTGGTTTTGTATATCTACTAAATTGTTCAATAATGTTGAAAATACTAAAATAATTTGAATTTTGAATTAACAGACAACAAATTGTTTTTTAAACACAGATTATAATGGACTAAAAGCTACGAGTAGTTAAAGATACATTTTTTAGGTGTGCTATTCAAATAAAATGCGGTGAAGAAGTTTACGAAAGATCCACGTAGACCATTAAAACGTTGTTATTGCGGTACTACAAATAGATAATTCCCTACCCACTTTGCAGAAAGCTAGCTTATGCCCTTGACTTATCATTTACTACTAAGGTAAATTCGTTTTAATCGATTTATTGGTTCATATGAGTAAAACTAAGCAAAAGATGGACTTTCCTAAAACTTATGAAAATTTGCTGATAATAAAGTAGGTAATTTAATAAAAGGCGTGTAATTTTTCCTGAAAATCTCGATTTGGGTCATACATTTGTAGGAATCTTTAACCTTTAAAATATGTAATTTTCTTACAACTAATTTATCATATTTTATCATATTTTTTTTACATCAGTTGCTTAGCTATTTTGTCCTGATTGTTTCTTAAAATTCCCAACTGGTTCTGGCGGCTTAAAGCTTAAAGATAGCACCTCCGATGCTGGTATATTTTAATAAAGAAAACTTAAAGTTTTGTTCCACTTAAAAATGTCACGTAAAATTGAGTTAAATTTTCCTCGACTGCCCCAAAATTTTAGTCAACTTTCGGTTGATTTTAAACTTGAAATAAGAATAGGGTTCACTTGTATTTTCTTCATTTATTACGAGTAGGAGCAATTATAAATAGTATGGACTACATTAAGAATTTAGATGGTAGACTTGGGCTTAATAGGTTGGTCCGATCAGATCAGAGACCGCGCTTGTAGAGCAGATAGGTGAGATCGCGAGTGGGCCGACTGCCGTAGTCATTGAAGGCGGACTTGAAGGGCAGCGGGATGTCGAAGTCATCATCGCGTCGCGCCGAACTGGAGCTGGGCGACGCTGCCGATGTGGTGGACGTGGCCTGCGATTGGGCCGCGTGCAAGGTGTCCTCGCTGGAATTGATGATGCTCGGCGATGGCTGAATGGGATTCGGGTAACGATTGCGCATCGAATGACGCGATTTGCTGCCTCGTGGATATGCGTGTGTGTTGGTGTTGGTATTTGTGTGTGTGTCGGTGTGAGTGTGCGTGTGCGTGTGTGTGTGTCTGTGTGAGTCGTGTCTGTTGTTGTTGTTGTTGTTGTTGTTGTTGTTGTAGCGTGTATTGTGTTGTTGTGCATAGCCACCCTGTGCTAAATAGTGCTGTTGCTCCTGCTGAGCATAACCACCCTGTGCTAAATAGCTCTGATGCTCCTGCTGCCTGTGATAATTATCCTTCAGAGCCATCGCCTCGCCATCGAAATTGGGCTGTCCATATCCATAATCGGATCCAATTGATTGTTGTTGTTGTTGCCTTTCTGCTGGCCGCTCGGCGCCCGGCAAATACTCATGATGCACTTCCTCGTGGACACCGTCGACACTGGTCTGATTGACGATGCGATTGTAATCCTCATTGGTGCCGCCCACCTGCAGATGTATGGCGTGCTTGAAGTCCTCGCCCAGGTGCTTCAGCCAGAACTCGTCGTTCACCTCGCCGGTGGTATAGATGCGTGTCGTCTGTCCCGTCTTGGGCTGCCCCAGCGCCCCCGAGCCCGTGGCGGCCATCACGTCGATGACATCGTACTGACCATCTGTACTCCTTGGTGTTGGTGTGGTCATCGTATCCGCATCAGGAATTGGACCATCATTGAGCATGCTCGAGTCCGAATCCGAAACCGACACCGAGTTCAACTGCTCCACGCGAGCTGCCTTGTTCAGGTCGCCGCTAACGACCCGATCCGGAGCGACGCTGGTGCTGGCCACAGTGCTGCTGCTGCTGGGACTGCTCGTGGTCTCGTTGCTCTAATGATAAGTTAACCAAATGTGACTTTAGTCAACTTCGATCTCCGATCTGATGGGGCGGAGACTCACCTGCGCTATTGCCAGCGTCGCCATTGCCATTATTATGGCCATTAGCATCAGCGGCAGCCAAACGGAGTTGGCAGGCGCCCCCATTATGTATGTGAGATTGCTGCTTGTTGTGAGATTTGCTCTGATCTGATCTCTGAGATCGGCTGCGACTTCGACTCCGACTCCAACCAACTGAACCCAGTGCCCGCAGAGATCTGGACTTAAATAGTCGAGTGCTGGGGCGTGAGGTCTGCGACGACCCGACGATCAGAGACGTGATCTACGGCCAGATATCAGATGCATCATCAACATCAACCTTGCTTGCTCTCGTCTCGATGCGTCAGCCGACCAGCCCAGGGTCACTGCAATAATTGTACTTAGCTGGCTGCTCAATGGGTGCGTACGATCACAATGACTATTGAGTCGAGTTCTCTATAACATTGATCTTAAGTTCAAAAATTCACAAAATAAACAGAGATCGCGAGTACGCTACACACTTGTCATTGATGGTTGCTTTTCACGCTCAAAATGGCGGCCATTTCCGGATGCTATTCGTAGTTCTTTGACGGCAACTGTACGCGGAAAAAGCGTTTCATTCCAGCGTTCCAAAGATAGACAAGCACAATATGAAAAGGCAACAAATTCAGCAAGAAGAATTTTGTAAAAAATAGCTTTTAAAGTTTCTAAAAAATATGTAAAACTAAAAATTTAACAAAAGAATATCAATCAAATGATAATTGTCCAATTTGCCAACTTCCTTGATACAATGTGGATAACGATGGTAAGTTTACTTTTAACGCCAATAACTTGAAAAGCTTACAATGATCGATTGACGAGAATTGTCCACATTAGACTGGTAAAGCAATTTGCCCAGAGTTCTTGTTAATAACTACGTGAAAGCTACAAGTCTACTCTGAGGGAATGTGACTTCCGTTAAACTGAGACCGAGAAAAGAAAAGAGCACGATTGTCAAATTACGGCCAAAGACTGACGAGCGGTTATTTAAAGTAAATTTATGTTCAGGTATTTCATCAGCATATCAAAACTGTTTTACTTTTTTTATCTTATTATGCATTTTTTGAAAGCAAAGATAATATCAGTAAATTATATAGCATGATAATTGAATTGTTTTGAAAAACATTTCTGTTTAGAGTAGTTATTAATTTGTAATCTGAAAGAATTTTATGAAATGTCCAAGTGTGCTTCAATTTTGACTGCTTTAGCAATAAGAAGAAAGAAAATCCCGTCGAAGATTGGATACTCTAGTAGAGTGATTTAGCCAATTTTATGCACATTTGTTCAGGATGATTTTCACATTTTCAAATAGTGAAATTTTGGAAAAATATTGTTATAACTTTTTATCGTTTGACACCGTCTGTGAAATCAAAATGAATTTAAGTATATTTATTAGAGTGGATGGAGCAAGCGGTTGTGAAAATTGTAATCTACGACGACTTCTAAGAAGATTTGTCCAAGAAACTATGGGTCTAAAGACAAGCTTTCTGACATTGTTTACCTCTTCACGTGAAAGCTTTTTACAATAAGCGATATTCACAATAAGCAGTGTGCACGGTTTCGGGAGTGCCCTGTGTGTATAAGACATTACCAAAAGCATAATTTGCAAGTGCAGTTGATATATCCCAAAAAACAAAATAGTTGTTCAAACTTAACATTGATTTAAGATCAATAAAACCGTTCTGCTCCAAGGTTTATCGCGATGATTTAAGGGTGGATCAAGAATCTAGTTTGTCTAGTCTAGACGGACGGGGTTATATTCTGGTCAATATTCTTTTCATACATACAGTAGCGGACAAAGAATACCGGACACCATAAAAGACCGGTTTTTGGAGTTTCCTTCAGCTACTTTATGTATGAAACGGAGGAAAAAGGGGTTAAAATAGTAATTTTTAGCAATTTTCAAAAAATCATAAAAAATACTAGCGAAGAGATTTTTTTGAAAATTTTTGCAGTCACTGTTAGAATTGTTTGAAGAATATTTTTTGCATCTAAACATTTTTTGTTCGAGCCCCAGGAAAAAGGTTTAAAAAGTAGACTTTTACAAAAATTCGAAATTTTCAATGGGTTAAGTAAAGTTTTGTATCATTCAAACGGTTCCTAGGCCTCATAAGTTTTTCCTATAGTTGAATAAACAAAAACTAAAAAAAACTCCAAAAACCGCTCTCTTTAATGGTGTCCTTTTTTCTTTGTCCGCCACTGTATATTTTGTAAGAAAAATCATAAAACTATTATATTATGAGATGCCATATCAGTCTCAAAGTCTAAAAATTTTTGGCCAAAATGTCAAGATGTTTAGCTAGAACGAGGTTTTAGTTAATACAAGGTGTGCACTTTTGTTGGGATTGCGCAAATGATATTATAATTAGACACAATAATAATAACAATAATAACAATAATAAGCATATTTAGAGCAAACAGTTTATTGAATCATTTGTTGAGCAGAGCTCTGAATTGAAACACGAAACGTAAACAGAAAACGCACCGCAGACAGAAGAGTCGACGGACGGACAGTTAAATGAAAAGTGCAAAATTTAACAAAAATAAATACACATAGAGAAACGCACAGACAGACAGACAGACAGACAGAAAGACAGAGAAATATACAGATACAGATAGAATGTACAAGTGGGCCAGTGAAGTGGCCCAATTAAATGCTCGCCAATATTATTTGCCTGGCTCAGCAGAATTCGGCAGATTGTTGTTTTGGCCCGTTGCTGTTGTTGCTGTTGGTTGTTGCCGTTGCCGTTGCCATTGCAGGTGCTGTTGGGTCATCTTCTTCGCTAGTAAACGTGGTCGTAGCTGCAATGAGAAGCGAATCAGAGAGTCAAAAAAAAAGCCACAATGATTTTCCATTTATTTTGTAATTTTATGTTTTATGTTTTTTTTTTGTTTGTCTTTCTTTCTCGTTTTTCTTCTTATGCATTTTAGGGTTTATTTAAAACTAGGCAACCGCACTATATTACAATGTTATGTATGCCTGCACAGGACTAACTGCTAGTTCCTGGCAGGGATTATGACCTAGAACCAGGCACGCAGATAATCGGTAATCGGCGGCACATTGTACGTATCCACGCTGTAGCCGTCGTGAGTGTGACTATTGAAGCCATATGTCTTGGACGGCGTCGTCGAGTAATCAGCTCGGACCGCCGATTCGGGCTCAGTGGCTGTATCGAAGCCCCATCCGCCTAAACGGCCATCGATGAGCTTCTTCAGAAAGTCTGTGGTCTGCCTCTTTTGTCCGGGCTCTGGATCCACCAAGGAACCGCCAGCGTGTGAATTGGCATAAACATAATCCGGATGCTGATACACAATGCCCGATATTATGCTGTCCAGATGCGTGTCGGCCATATGTTCCACGGGATAGCCACCGCCGGTGCCCAGTACGGGCAGCGAGTACGTGCGCCGATTAACTGACTCCAAATCGCCAGCAAATCGCAGCGGCGTCGAGTTTTGCTCTAGCGGATCCGGCACCGAGGTGGTCGACAGCAAAGTGCGTAGCTGCGAGTCGTCGACGAACTTGTACTCGTTGTAGGATGACCTGGACAAGGGCGATGGTATCTGTTCGGGGTAATAGCTCAGCGCCGCACGCTTTATAGGTATGGAGTTGACCTGTGATGGTTGCTCCGGTTCCCGTTCCGGCTCCCGTTCCGATTCCCGTTCCGGATTCGGTTCAGGTTGCTCTGTGCTGCCGCTGCTGTTTATGTTGATGTTGGTATCATCTTCTGGTGGTGCGTTGGCTGTAATCGCACCACATCCCATATGGCACTGTCCACGCTTGAAGTTCGGATTCAGTGTCTCCGGCATATATTGTATGATCTCCGGTGCCGTTAAGTCCATTTTGGCGCGCTCCATCTCCAGCAGATCATACTCACCTTTAATGTCGCGCTTGCGACGTCCCAAGCCCAACCAACGCTTAGAGAGCTTCGAGTTGGAGCTCATCGCAGGCGCTTTTTTCGCCTTGCGCTTGGACTTGGGCGAGGTCAGGGGTGTCTCTTGCGTCGGTATCAAACCAAACAGACGCATCTTGTGCTGCTGCTGCTGCTGCGCATCCAGATCCTTGTGATAAAGCTTAACATATCGAGCTGGACGCTCCTCCAGCTGCTGTTGGCGCATTATACGCTTGCGCAGCAGTGAACCATGTGAACTCAGATCGCGACGACGACGAATGGCATTGCCATTGCAACTCGGATTTGGAACTGGGCTGGACTGCACCTTCTTGGCTACGTACCTTGGCTTGGCAGCAGAGCAGCTGCTGCAACTGCAACTGGTCTTGTGATCGGCGCGACAATCTGTTAAAGAAAATATACATATGCATTAGTTTTGTTGGCTCGGATATGATGTCAGAGTGGACTCACCTGCTTTGTTAACCGCAATGCGATCCACCTTGGCATACAGCTTGGCTGGCTTGTTTTTGGGTGGCACTGGCGTGCGCGGCTGTTCCACGGTGAAATCAAAGCTGTAGCTGATCTTGGCCTTGGTCTGGACGGGCTTCTCCACACGATAACCGTACTCGCCGCCCTCGTACTTCTTCGGCTTGCCCGGATTGGGCACATTCAGCTGATAGCCAAGCTGTGTGGGACAGGCACAGCCCTCCTCGCCCGTGTAAACAACCTGAACGGGCGTTGGCGCCGCCGCAATGTCGCCCAACAGCAACAAAGCCAGCACTGCCATCAGGCCAGCAGCTGTGATCGAGTGCATCTTTATGGATATATGCGTATATATTAATCGGTATCAAACGGCGTCTGCTGCGGTAAATGACGTTCTGGCTACTAGCCAAAACTTGGCTCGTCGCATTCTTTATATCGTCTTCGACTCCGTCCAGTGCAATCTCTCACGCAACCCCAGCCCAGACCACGTCTGGAGCGTTGTCTGCTGTGGCAAGCGGCGACGACTGTTGCTGAACTTGAACTTGAACAGCGTTTTTTCTTATGTAGCTCTAACTTATTGTTGTTGTTCTTTAGCTTTCACTGTTCTTGTTGTTATTGTTGTTGGTCACGCTGACCTTTTCAAACAATTTGCTCTTGCGATGTTTTCTGTCAAAAGTCATGTTCCCAGCATTCGTTGATTTCAGTGCCGAACCTACAGTTGGACTTGGGACTAGTCTCTCGGGGCAGTTTAATGCAAAATATCATACATATACATACATATTTACATAGCTTAATATTTGATCGATAACTGCTTTGCACTGCTTTGAATTGCGAACGCCATCTTTCACTGTCGACCAATCGATTAATCTATCGATTATACGAAATACACCACACAACCATTTCGAGTTTTTACCGTTAACAGTCTTTCTATTACAGCATGCAATAAAGGGATTCCTGAAACTGATTTATATATGACTAATATGCGCATTTCCCTCCACATTTTACTACATTTGGATTCAGTATAGATTATTTCGCTGTTAAAATTAATTACAAATGCCATTCGTTATCAATTCAATACAAATAATATTCAATGGGAACCACATTTAATGCTATATTTTTACTACATTTATTTTGATGACATCATAGAAAATTATTTTCATTTGATAACAATTATTTTTTAGATTTTAGGTGATCTCCCTGTATACATGACATGTATTACATGTACACTCAACCCAACATTTATTCGTACACCCGAAATGTTGAGGTTTATGATTTCATATATAAAGTACAAGATGAAGGAATATTTGTATTATCCATTTAAAAAATAAAATAAATCAAATAACGTCAAATTTGAGCGTTACAAAAATTTAAATTGGCTTACGAATAAATCTTGTTCGGTTATTGGCGCTCATTTTTAAAAATAGTGGTTGTATTTTTTGCGGATTTTATTACAAAATAACTATTATAGCTATATTAATTTTGAAAATGGCAATGGGTGCATATTCGTACTTATGACATTTGTTGCTGCATTTAATTGTATCAACAATCAACTAATTGGTGAAATATAATACAAATAAAACAAGTAAATATTTAAGTGCTGTGTTACTTTATTTTTGATTTGTATTCTAGTGAAAACACTTTTGCAATTTTTAATAAAAATACCAAAAATCGAATAGCTCAAATGACTATAAAATATGCAAAATGCTAAAAGTTGTTGAAGTAAGGATGTGGTATTCAAATTAAATTAGTTTTAGGATATTGCTCATATTATTTTTTTTTTTTTTTTTAATAAATACGTTGCATACTTTTAGGTAAAAAAAAATACAAATATTACAGATTATAAAATTAGCAGTAAATCGAGTTCTTTGCTTATCGCAGACGTATTGCATTTATTTATTTTCTTTTCCATTTTTTTGTGTGATTCTAATCTGAAAGTTATGTTTGTTATCGGGCGTGCTCTTCTTCGTAATTAAATACTAACCAGTTATGATATAACAGCCCTAAAACTGATCCATCAGTTTTGACACTCGAGCCACCAACGGTATTTAAGTAATTGATAAACAATTGTATCTTTTGAAACCTAGAAGTGTTCACACAAACACATGCAATGGTATTTTTAACGTATTATGCCGTGAATTGTAACATTTGTATATGTACGTAAGTATATTGGAGAGGGTCTACAATTTAAGTTGCATTTTAAATTTGTGTATATTCTTAAGTCTAACTAATACATACTCGTACTCGTATTCGCACACACATGCATGCATCACGCATGATTACTATTATTTACAGCAGCGGTGGGCACGCAGTGGCTCCGGGAGCAGCGGCTGCTCCCAACTTAGGTAGACTCTAATAGGGTTGTTGTTGTTGTTGTTGATGATGTTGCTGTAGTGCCCACCGCTGATTTACAGTGATGCAATAACTTTAGGCTACAAGTTAGTATCAATAGGCGTCGCTCATCAGCTCCTGGCGACGCGCATTCCGATAGGAGGTGACGCGTCCGGGCTTGAAGCCACAGTCGACGGACACCTTGTCGCCGACCTTGGCATAACCGTCGCTGCTGTAGCTGGAGCTGGAGCCATATGAACTGGAGCCATATGAGCTGGAGCCATATGAGCTGGAACCATATGAGGATTTTCTGGTGACCTTCTTGAACTTGGGATTCTTGAACTGCTCGGTAATATAGCCCAGCTGCTTGTATGTTAATTGGGGCACCTCATCATCGTCATTAGTGGAGGCTTCCTGCTCCTCTTCCTCAACATATTCCTCTTCCTCCTCCTTGGCTGGATAGTTGCGTTTCTTCAGTGTGATGACCTCGCTCTTGAGCTTAAACAGATTTTCCTCGGGCACATTGGAATGGAACACCTTTTGCTGTCCATCTATAGGCTTCTGGGCGAAACCATATGCCAACTTTGCCTCGGGCACATTGATAGCCTTGCCCGCCTGAGCGGCCAGACTGACGCTGATGGGATCAGCGGGTGAGCTATCCTGATCCTGTGACTTCTCGGCGGCATAGGCAATGCTTAAATGATAAATATAAATATATATATATAAATATAAATATATAGGATCTCTGGCATGGTTACTCACTTGTCATAGCTGGAGATGGAGCTGGAGCTGCTGTAGCTGCTATCATGGTTCTGTTGGCAGCCGCATGTGGGTTTGCATGGCGTCTTCTGTGGAAATGATGGTATCGAATTGAGTTCAAGTTCTATCGTGGCATGCAGATTGTTGATGGATGGCGCACGTACAGCATGATAATGACGACACAGCGGTGACAGAATGCGAGCGAAAGAGACGGCAAGAGCAAGATGATGATGATGATGATGATGTTTCTGTTGTGGTGCAGCTGTTGTTGTTGTTAATGATGACGCAAACTCAACGTTGTTGCTGTTGGCCTATTACAGTCCATTCTCTTGGCTCTCTGATAACGTTCGCGCATGCGGAAGCATTCTTCGATTTTGCTGAGGATTTATGCATGTGTGTGGGTGTGTAGGTATGTATTTATGTGTGCTTGTTTGCTTATACCTATATATGTGTAGAAGGTGGTGCTGCATTTAACTGGGATAACGAGTTAATACTACTGATATTGTTACTGTTACTGTTACTGTTACTGGGTCTGATCTATGAGTCGCAGATGATGATGGTTGGTTAGCCACTGGTTGGTTAATCACAGGCCATAGCCATAGCCGTAGCTGCTGGGCGGCAGCATGTGAACGCCACGCCTCTTGTGGTGGCATTCCGTATGCTGCAGCCGCTGCAGCCGCTCGGCCAGACGCTGTGCCGCCAATGTCTTGGCCTCGATGGCGCCCTCGAGCATGCGGCGGCTCAAAAGATTGTTAAACGCGTGCACATATTGAAAGAGCTCACGTACTTTACCGCAGGTCTTGGGCAGCTGGGCGGGCTCGATCAGTTGCTTGCTGCACCAGCAATTGTCGCCAATTGGCGATAGATTCACCTCGCTGGGCTCGTAATAACGCGGCTTGGGGCGCACTATCGATGGTCCCTGGCAGCTCTGGCAGTAATCCGTGCCCTTCTCCGAGCAGACGCAAGCCGCAAGCAGCTGCAAATGAATAATGGATAACGGATAAGTTATATTCAAACAATTGTAATACCAATCATAGGATTAAATTGTATTATGTTGTGACTAGTGCAATAAACATAAGTTCCTTACAACTTGTAGCACTTGGAAGTTAAATAAATAAATTAAATAGCGGATGCTTATTATCAGCTTTGCCAGATTTGAAGATCAAGCTTTGAGATCAGAGATCATCTACTTACGCCCTGGCTGCAGTGCATCGCCAGCAGCAAAGTCAACAGCAATTTACAGGCGTGCATCTTAGTTGTTGTTGTTGTTATTGTTGCTCAAGTTGATAATGTTTTTTGTTTATTTTTTGGGCTCTCTCTTATCGGTCGCGTGCTGCTCTGCGCTCGTCAAGCGTTTGAATTGACACCAAAGCGACCCACACGTTTTATACCCGAGATGAAAAGCTCGTCTCTAGTTTTTGCTGTTGCTGTTGTTGTTCTTATTCTGATTCTTATTCTTACAGTGATTGTTATTGTTAAATGCATACACATACATATGTACATATATCATTGTCATGGCAATTCGAGTTAAATGAAATTTGGCATCGCTTCATCAGCACACGGACAGAGGGACACTTTCTCATTTCAACAGGGTCAACACTTCAGGCTGTGTGTGGTTCAAGTTCAGAGTCAGAGTCAGGTTCAGATTGATGCTTAGATGCTGCTTTCGCTCCACAGCTGCACGTGCTCAATGACCCAATGATCAGCAGCCAGCGACACTTGGATGTTGTGGGATGTGTTGATAAAGAAATCGCATCGCAAATGCTGCCAAATTCCATGAAATTCATATCGCTAACGCTGCTCGCGTCTCTGTCGCAGTCGCAGTCTCTGCCGCTGTCGCTATCGGCGCTGCTGCTGTTGTCAAAACAAATTAACAATGAAAGTTGTGCAAAACAATACGAATATGATTCGCGATTACTGGCAATTATGCTCCCATTTTTTTTGTCCGTCGCTGCCGACAAATTGGGTCAACGTCAGCGATTTGTGATTGTCCCTAGGAATCAGAGCAAGCTATTAACCTAATTGATGATTATGTGCACTTGTATGCTAATTAATATTCTAGCTGTTGGTGTTTTCACTTAGAAATTACCAATAATTCGAAAATTATTCGTGACCAAACCTACTAGATCGGTTTGTATGTGGCCCCATATCACATTAAACATTTTTAACAATTTTTCCAATTGTTATCGATAACACAAAAAAAAAAGAAAAAAACAATAAATTGTTATTGTGTTACACGCTGAAAGACTTGTATTTAATTGTCATTGTATAATTTAAATAATCAATGGATAACTTCTTGGCAGCCTTTCAATACTCCAGGCACGAGCAACAAATGTGCAATGCCGCCTTAATGAATGTGTATGCAAACTTGGCCAATACACCACATTCTATGAACTTTGCTGGGCCCCAAGTTGGACAAGTCGGAGCCTTGATGCAGCCGTTTATTAGCGCCGAGAACGTAGAGAATGATGACTGTGCAGATGATGATGAGGACAATGAGCAATCTCGCACCTTGTTCTGCAGTAATTTGGACGAGCGTGTGACAGAAGAAATACTCTATGAAGTGTTCCTGCAAGCTGGACCCATAGAAAGCGCGCGAATTCCATTGGACAATGCGGGACGTCAGCGGAATTTTGGATTTGTTACCTACCAGCACAAAAGTGCAGTGCCTTATGCAGTGGAGCTTTATCAAGGCCTCGAGCTGTACCAAAAAAAGGTGATAATCAGGCAGCAATGCCCGGATAAACCAAAAACATCTGCCGCCAAACGGCCGAGATCAAATCATCAACAGCAGCAACACAACAACAGTGGGGGTAACCGGAGATTCGATCAGCGATACAATAATAATCATGGCAAGAGAAGATTGCTCTAGGTTGACACTTTTTACACTTATGGGCAATTCAAATGTCTCATTCCTTTTATTAGTCTTTAATAAAAATACATAAGCGTAGTTTAAGATATTTAATGATTCTTTAGTGCATTTGAAGCAGTGGCGAGATAATAAATAGATCACATTAACCACATGCAGATTATAGCTAAAAAAAACTTTGTTCAATCGAGTTTTTTCAGAACTACACAATTATTTGACATTGTTTAATATTTATATTATATTGTACTTAGTTTCACTATTTATCAAATCAATTCAAGTTTAGTTGATTTCTTCGACCATTGGTTAATTTTCTTTGGTCCATTTACCAATAAATATATATTTTTAAATAAAAGACCTTACGTTTCTTATTTTTGAATTTTAGCAATCCCTTAAAAGATTTTTTCAGGTGTGAACCTTGTTCTTGATCGTTACTCGATAATGTATCGATCAAAAACCAAGTCAGTGGGGGCCTTCAGCAGGTAACTTTGATCAGCACGAAATTTCCTAAATATAATAGAAACTGTAAAATTTTTGCATATCAATCCATTGCTTTGAAACTATTAAATTTAAAAAATAATTTTACACAATTTAAGAAAAATTTTAAAGAAAAAAAGCTCGTCAGCTTAAGTTTACATTTGTTGTAAATTAAATTACCAGTTCAGCATATAACTATTATTGCAAGCAAAATTATCAATAAACAAGGATATAATAATTTAAAAAAAAGTAGGCACGCCTAATATTTGACAACCTTGTAGAGTTCTGTAGTCAATATGATATAGTAGTTAAATTTCAGCGGGTAGCACAAGACGAACCAAATACAAAATCTGTGAGAAGGATTAAGATTATAGTGGTTTGAATATAACAAAATGGATCAGGTTGTATATCACAGAAATTTAATTTAAATTAAACATTAAAGTTAAAAAAAATTTGAAGAAACAATATAAATTAAAGTTAAAGATAGAGAAAAAAATTATATACAAATTTAAATGCAAATGTTCTGTGGGTGAAAAAGATTGTCTCAACATTTGTTGCTAAAATTGGGAAAACCTGGAAAAAAAACAAAATAAAATTAAAGGTTTTAATAGTAAGCGGGAAGTACTCGAAACTAATCGACGGTACAGACTATTATAATCTGCACACAGAATACGAAGATACAAAGGATCAAAGTTACGAGTTATTGTAGAAGGTAAAATTCCTTGGACCATCGCTTAATAAACCCGAGAACGCCCATTGCATTATTGATGAGATCTGCCACGCCTCCCTCAAGGCGTTACACATTTCGTAACAAAATTGCTATACTCTCGGCAAAAGTATACAACGTCAATATGTAATCTTGAAAAAAAATCAAAACGTATTGTATAAAAAAACATTAAGCTGCATATACTGTAAATA
>JBAMBL010000550.1:0-147165 GCA_037043405.1 Drosophila subquinaria
TATTGGTAATTATGAAAAATTTGCCTCATTGCAATTTATCTGAGCTCTTGTTTATTTTACTACATTTTGTTATCTGTTTTATAAATTTTTTCCATCGAAATTTTTTCCAACAAAAAAGAAGCAACGATATTAATAATTTAATTTTATATTAATAATATTCATAAATAAACCTTTTAAACATGAATTACCTTCTGATTTTTTGAAAGTATTTAAAAATTTGATTGAAAAGTCAAATAATCTACAAAATTAGGTAGATTTTTTGTATTTTCAATCAATCAGATCAACCGGCAATTTGATATTTTCATTAGCGATGCTTTAAGTTAAAAAAATATTAACTCCTATTATTCCTCAGTATATTGCGAAATACAAATCTAAGTTATACTAACGACTTTTTCATCCTTTTGGTAGGTGTTTGCGGCTGGTAATGCTGCATCGTAAGGAACTAAAAGTCTGATAGCATGTCTATTTATGTAATTTTTTCTCTTGTTTACCTATCAGATTTGAATGATATTTTCAAATTCATGCAAAGAGCAAAGAAAAACTCATGGAGTCCTATCAGCCTAGACAAAAACCAGCCAAGTCACAAACTCAACGCAGCTCTGTGCTGACAACGAATGGTGTGTGTCACCGATAAAAAAATTATCCATCAATAAAATTAAACTTGTATTGCATTTAAGTTGGCTGAAATATCACTTTTGTTTCCAGCTGAAATAATCTGAATTTAGCTAATGTATTTTAGGAAGAATAAATATTTAAAAATATATATAGTATATAATAAATAAAAATTGCAGGGTATACTTATTTTTGTTAAAAAATCATCATCAGTTTTCATTTCTGTTTCATAGCATTCATTTGATTTTATTCTGTATACGCAACGTAGTCAAAGGATTCAGTTTTACATAAATTCATCGTACAACATTTGATTAACAGTTTCATTTCTCCTTTTCGTGTATTAGTGTTTCAATTGCTAGGTTACTTCGTTTACTCTACTTCCTTTTGGTATATCCTTTATCATAATTTCAACAATGTTCTTCCAACAATTGTTTAAGAGTTTTAGTATTGTTCAGGCCCTTCCTACAATGTTACAATGATAAGAAAACCCAAACCCTTGAAAATGGTATTATGTATTGTCTTCGCGACTTCAACGATAAACATATATGAACAGTTTAGAGTCTGCTACTTTTTTAGACTCCAGGCATTATTGTTGGGAACTGGAACGCGACGCTGTCCGGATTCGCGAGCCAACACCTCCATGATGCTTGTGGCGGGCAACCAACACTGGAATAGACATGAGATTAGTTTCAATTTTTATAAACATTACTATGTTATTTCACTTACGCGCTCCTTGTGTGCCGTAGCAACTACATTGCGGTTGGGCTCCTTGTCGTAGGAGACGGACTCCACGCCGAAGACTTCGCATAGTTCGTGCACCAGTTGACGCTTCTCTCGGTTCATTGTGGGAAACGAGTGACTTCTTGACTTTTGCTTGCTCTCCTTGGCCAACTTTACCAAATCGCTCAGCGTTTCATAGACGCTCTTGGTTAAAGCTGGATTGCGCTTGGCAAATCCGCGCGTGAATTCCGAGTACTTGGTGAGGGACTTCAACTGCGTGTCTGGATTACGCGATTGCAATCCGATGGCCAAACGACGATTGCGCTCCAGCAGACGACACTCCTCATTGCAATCCAGTCTGTAGAGAGTAAATTAGATATATCAATGATAAGAGCAAGACTTTAAATTATGAAGATTGTTCGGTTCGATGGCTCGAACCAATTTAAGATCGTGATTCTTAGGACATCTGCAATAAAATATTCTTATAGGCCAGCTTCTTTAAATTGTTCTTATAATTCACTTTTGTTTTCGATTTGCGGGAGGCGGAAGGACATGCTTTAATTGTAGAACAAACTGGATCTGAAAATCTACGAGTTTTGGTATCTTTACCTCTTAATGTAGGCGTTCACGCAGGCGGACAGACAGACTTGGCTGATTAAGAGTATCGTTCATTTACTTTAAGACTGCCATTACACAAAAATCACGATTTTCGTGTTTATGATGCAGAAATATTTTTCATGTGCTTTTCAATATTGTGTAAAAGAAAATATATTTTATAATCTTTAAGTGAAAGTCGAGTGGATTATTTGTTTTACTGCAAAGAACTGAATTAAAAACTTAACAGTCTTGAAGTAAATATGCGATATTTTTTTTGACGAACTTGATATACCCCGAATAATTCTAAAGCACAGCCTAAAAAGGTTAAAAAATCGAAAAATCACTGCAGTGTGTATTGCACTGTTTAAAAATAAAGCTAAATTAATTTATAAATAGTTACTGTAACTGAGCAAATTACATACAATTTAAAAAATAATTTCATAAGTCGAAGTTCCCATAATTCGAACCTATTCTTTAGATATTGGTGATTCGAGTTAGGGAAACTCAACTGCATATAAAAAAAAATCAAATCGATCAAAGTTCTTGCCTACTTACGTTTTGTTTGATTTGATTGTTTTGGTGGGCGCCAGAATCTCGCTGAGCTCCATGTAGTTGCCCCGCGACATCTCGGCCATGGAGGAGGCCAGCTGGGCGGTGGCGATGCGGCTGTGCTCCCTGGCCAGCTCCTGGCAGCTGCGGTTCTGCTTGCGGTTGCCGCACTCGCACTGCACCTCGACGAGCTCCTTGCACGGCGTCTCCGGGCAGTCGCCGTCGTGGCAGGGAGCAGCGCACTTGTGGCCACAGAGCAGGCGCGGCTTGGTGCAGCTCTGGCGGCACAGCTCGCCCGCCTGCTGGCAGTCGCCCTCGTGACAGGGCCGGATGCACTTGTGGCGTCCGCAGGCGAGTGGCTTCCCGCAGGCGAGGCCGCAGCTGAAGTTGCCCTGGGAGCAGGGAATGGTCTTGCGCTGCTCGTGGTTGCCGTGACACCACTTCGTGGTGAACATCATGCAGGGCGGGCACGTGGCCGCCGCGTGGCAGTTGTGCTGAGGCGGGTGCTCGCAGCCGTGGGTGCGGGAGCAGGGCCGCTTGCAGACGGGCTTCTTGGTGCCACAGGGCACGGGTGGGTAGATGACCTCCGCGCCGCACTCGCAGTATAGCTCCTCGAAGCTGCTGCGGTAGCATGGCGGGCAGTTGCCGCGGTGGCACGGCTGGTCGCACTTGTGGCGGCCGCAGCTCAGCGTCCGGTTGCAGGGCAGCGGACAGGCGTGGTCAATGTCGATGCAGCACTCGGCGTTGCACTTGTGCTTGCCGCAGCTGCGCTTCTTGGTGCAGCGCCGCTTGCAGCGGGCGTCGTCCGCGCGCGACGACAGCTGCCTGCACTTGATCAGCTGGTCCATGTGGCCGCAGCGGCACTTGACGGCCGTCTGCTTCGTGCAGGGCGGGCACTGGCCCAGGTGGCACTTGCTGGTGCACTGGTGTGGATGCGCCGGCTTGCCGCAGCGCAGCGTCTTGCCGCAGACGCCCTCGCACGTGGGCACCGGGTCGAGGCAGCTGCTGCGCTGCTCCGCCGCCACGGGCAGCTTGCCACACGGGCAGCTCGTGATCTGCGAGGGACTTAGCTTGCAGGGCCGACAGGCGCCGGCGTGGCAGGAGTCCTTGCACTTGTGGTTGCCACAGGGCAGCGGCTTGCCGCAGCACTCCTTGCACGAGTAGCTGCGCTTGTCCTGGCTCTCCCGCGTGCACTGCACCTCGCGCTGCTGCTTGCCGCAGTGGCAGTTCTGTTGCACCTGCTCCGCGCACGGCTCGCACTTGCCGGCGTGGCAGATCTGCTGGCAACGGTGCTCGCTGCAGTTGAGCAGCTTGTCGCAGACGGCCTCGCACTGCAGCGGCTGCTTCATGGCGCACTGCATCAGCTTGCTGGTGCGTCCGCAGCCGCAGCTGCGACTCACGTTCGCCTGGCACGGCGGACACGGACCCGGATGGCAGAGCAGGGTGCACGCGTGGCTGCAGCCCTCGAGGCGGCAGCAGAGCTCGCCACAGCTGTGCGCCAGCTCGGTGCGCGTCAGGGGCGGGTTTTTCAGCTTGCCACAGAAGCAGAGATACTCGCGCGGCAGCTCCTCCAGCACGTTCTGGCAGGCGGGGCATCGCCAGCCCTCGGCGGACTTGGAGCTGCTCGCCCACGTGATGGTGCACTTGCAGCACATGGTAGCAGTTCTGGCACGACCAAGTGCCGTGATGCGCCTTGATCTGCTCCACGCACACCAGGCACTCCAGACGACGCTGCTCGATGTCGCGCATCAGCTTCTCGCGCTGCGACAGCTTCTCATTGTCTGGAGCTCGTCTCGGCGAGATTTGCTGCTGCTGATGTTGTTGCGGTTGTTGTTGCTTCTCCGGCGAGGGATGTGCGCTGTCGTTGCTGTTGCTGGTGTCCAGTTCCTCGGTGGCACGTGGATAGCCATTGATGCGGTCCCGATTGCGGTTCCAATCATCGCGTCGCTTATTACTGCGATGATTATCGTAGCGCTGCTGCTTCTGCGGCTTCTTGCGATCATAGCGATCCTCGTTGCGTTCAACTCGATCCTCCCGATAATCGTTGCGTCGCTGCTGTCGACTGTTTGTGCCATGACCTTTTGGCAGCCTTTGATGCTGTTGATTCTGTTGATGCTGATGCTGCTGATGTTGATGATTGTTTGTCGATGCCTCGTTGACTGTTTCACTGTTGGACTCTCTGGCAGTGCTGTTGTTGTTGTTGTGCCTACTGTGGCTGTTGTTGGACGATGTCGCCTCCTGACTCAGACTGAGCTTGGCAAAGTTGGGCACAAATTCCGGTGCCGACGCCTGCAGCTTCGACGTGCTGAAGTCAGTTGCTGCCGGAGGCAAAGGGATTGTTGCCAAATGGTGAGTACAGATTGGGATAAGCACTTGATGCTGCATAGTTGTTAATGGTAGCGACGCCTCCGCTCGCTCCTCCATCGCCGTTTAGGTATTCCACATAAGGCTGCAAATCGTAGGAAATTAAAAAACAGAACTAACTTTTTCTGGATGCACTTACTCCGCCAAAACTGTTGCTGTTGTTGCCGGAGGCGGATGCGGATGCAGAGGTGGAGGAGTTTGAGTTGTTGCTGTTGCTCAACAGTCCGAAGGCACCGCCGCCACCTCCAATGTTGTTGTAGGCAGTCACATTGGAGCTGGCCAGATTATGTTGCGTGATAAACTGATTAAAGTTCACATAGTTGTTATTGTTGTTGCCGCTGCCTGCGACTGCGGCTGAGGCTGAGGCCGAGGCAGTGGCTTCGACTGAGGCAGAGGCAGAAGCAGCGCTGCTGCCATTGCAGGCAGAAGCTGACTCATCCCGAGCTGCTGAAGCGCCGCCAGATCCGTTCATCTGCTGCTGCTGCGGCCAATACTCGGCCATGCCTCGTCGTGGCTGCTTTCGATTCTGATTAGCTGAAATCAGCGTGTTTCTTTTTTTCGCACTCTTCTAATGCCGCTGCTGCCCACGCTGGCGAAAAGTTGATCCGACTTGTGGTGTTAGTTGTGTGTGTTTCTGCAAGAAAACACAAAATGGAATGTTTAGCAATGTTGTGCGTGAGCCTAAGGCAACTTTAAGCATTCGATTTCACAACAAATTGTAACATTTACACAAATTTTGTTAATTGTCTCCGCTCGAAAAAAACAAAAAAAAACAACTGAAGACACACTACATGCGCGTGTGTAAGTGTGACGGCTATAATGTCTGTGAGTGTTGCTGACGTGCACTGTTACCTTTCACAGATGTTATCATAGAAGTAACGAGTCATCTACTGTTAAGCGAGGAGTCCATACTGTTATGGGGTGGAGCAAACTGTTAATTGAACATGTAATCTACGTTTATACGGACCATTTTATGAATTGTTGAATTCTTCTCTTCCTCTTTATACTTTTGTACATAAGCAAATAACATTTTATTTCTAATTTAATTATTATATTATTTAATTTAAAATTCCACACTGCCACTCTATTTCAGCAAATATATAAGATAATTGTTCCTCACATAGAAACATATTTAACTGGAAGCAAGATAATATTATATAAAGACCCTCTAAAATATTGGAAAGAAAGAATTTGTATGAAAAAAATACATTAAACAGCTGATTGCAATGGCAAAAAAAAAAAGGTGGCAGTCTTGGCAACGGAATCATATTTTACAATATTTAACTCTTTTTAGAAAAGTTGTTATATATCAACATTGATTTTTTTTAAATAAATATTGAAGCTAGAACTTTGAACTTTTCATAGGAGATTTGTTACATTTTTTCCTTTTTTATTATTTATTTTTAGAATTTCTTACTAACTTATTAATATTTGCGCCACGCAAAGACTGACGCGCCCCAAACCAATTTTAAAATGAAATTTATTATTTTAGAACATTAATAGTTTTTTTTGGTTTTTTTAATTGCACTTGAAACATTATTAAATTATTTAAAAATTAAAAAAAAAAATACAAATACACACAAACAGTTGCAACTGTGTGGCAGCTTTGGCCCAACTTTTGGCGAAACAAGGTGGCAGCATTGCATTTAACCGTTTGTGGTGGTGGTGAGTTTAAATTTTAATTAATTTAATTGCAATTGCTTTAAAGCAGGGGTGCCCATCGCCTATACACACGACGCACATTTGTTTTGTTTTGCACATAGGATATAGGAACTTCATATTAGGAAGTGTGTGAGAATACACATTGGTAAGCGTCTGGTGCACATTGGCAAATTACACAAACTTTTTTGCACATTACGCTTTCGGTCGTCTTTCGTTGCTGGCAAAACAAGAACAAATTTTGCATTGTTGCATTCCGTCCACTTTCGTCGCTGGCAAAAGAAAAACAATTGCATTGCATCGTTTTTTTTTTTTGCTAATCCGAATGTAAAGGGTGTTTTCTTAGACTTCTGATTTTCAAGAACAAATAAAACGCATTTAATTAAATGTTATGGCGAAGAAATTAGCTTTATTATAAAGATAGGGGTTTGCCATTTAGTTTTTAAAATTATTTCGGGCCAAGTGGCCGCCTGGCTGGCTCGAATAAATTCCAGCCGAGAGACCCAATTCTCGACCATTTTTTGCAGCAATTGGAGCCATATGTCAGCAATAACGCGCCGAGTATTCTCTTCCAAGGCGTCAATCGTCTCGGGCTTATCTGCGTAGACAAGCCACTTCACATAATCCCACAAAAATTAGTCTAAAGGCTTTAAATCACACGATCTAGGCGGCCAATTGACCAGACCAAAGCGTAAAGTAAACTTTTCACCGAAATCGACTCTCAGTTAGGCCATTGTTTCCCGTGCTGTGTGGCATGTGGAACCGTCTTGCTGAAACCACATGTAAGCCAAGTCTAGCTCTTCCATTTGGGGCAAAAAAGTTTGTAATCATTCCGAATCACCGACTCAGAAGGTCGACTAAACTGATCATAAAATGGAAAAAATGAAAAATGCAATTCCTTAACCGGGCATGAACTTTGATGATAAAATTCAATAATTTGCAAACGTTCTTCAGGAGGGATTCTTTTCATTATAAAATGGCAAACCGTACTGAGCATGTCAAAAAGTCCAACTCCGAAAAAAGTGTTGCCAGACTAAAAACCACAAGTCTAAAAAAAACACCCTTTATTTTGTTGTTGCCTTATCGTTTGGTGTACACCGAAAAAGAAGTTTACTTCGTAGTGAAACGTATGACGCGTGTTTGTTTTGAAGAAACATGTTCCTTTTTTTTTTTTTTTTTCGTTTTTCGTTTCATGTGTGCGTGCACATTTCTTTATTTGTGTTGGTGCGTGCACATCCATAAGGCAGCTTTGGGCACCCCTGCTTTAAAGTAAAAAACATGTATACAAGTTTTCAGCTATTTATTTGATCCACTCTTTGTTTAGTTGACTTCTTTCGTGTACAGGTAAATGGCAACAATCATGCCGTACAGACCCAGAACCTCTGCGAATATCAGGATGAGAATCATTCCGATAAACAGCCGTGGCTGCAGAGCCGTATTACGAACGCCCACGTCGCCCACGACGCCAATGGCATAGCCCGAGGCCAGTCCACACATGCCCACTGAAAGTCCAGCCGCCAGATGGACATATGACTGGGCGATCGAATAACTTGTAGCCGGATTCAATTTTCCGGAGAGTAGCACGGACACGACCAGTCCATAGATTGCTATTATTCCCGCCATCACAATGGGTATGATCGACTTCATGATCAGCTCCGGTCGCATGACTGCCGTTGCCGCAATTCCGGTTCCGGAAATTGCAGTTCCGTAGGCAGCGCCAAACGAGGATAATACCATGGCGGCAGACACGCCCATGATTCCATAGAAGGGTCCATATGGCGGATATCGCACAAGCTCATTAATCGCTGCATTATTGTCTTCGTTGAAGAAGGGCGTCGACCTCCAAGATTCTTCGGAACCCATTTTCTTTTGCTTTGAAAATTATATTTTATTTAAATCACAAATCACATGCAAATGCAAAAGTAACTAGTTACGACTAACTTGACAATAATTACGTAGATATTATGTTTAAAAGATTATTTACAAATCAAGCTTGAGTCAATTTATATTAAACCGAGTTGGCTTACACCGCTTTTATAAACAATTTTGTACATATCTGTTTTATTTTAAATCGGCATCAGTGACTTAAATACTGACAGCAATAACTCAAATGGTATTCAGTCACTGTCAATGCTGTAAAGCTCATGTTAAGTTGCTGCATGACTGCAGCTTAAAATGTTCTCAAGTTGCTTAACAGAATTTGCTGAGCCGGCGGAAATGCGGAAGTTGCAGCGGCAAATGAAGGCGGGGGCAGGGCAAAGCTTGGAGTTGCTGCCATGGCCAGCGCGAGTGTTGTCGTTGGCACTGGTTGCAACTGTTGCTGCTGCTGCTGTTGTTGTTGTTGTTGTTGTTGCTGTTTGCTGGGCACAGGAAATGTTTGAGCGCCCTCCAACGGTCGGTATTGGCACTTCTTGGCATGCGTTCGCATATTGCTGGACTGCGTGAAGGCCTGATTGCAATTGGGATGTGGACAGACATATGGCTTGCAGCCGGTGTGGTAATTGAGATGCGTCTTCAGGTGGTGCTTCTTGGTGAAGGCCTTGGGGCACAGGGGACAGCTAAACGGCTTGATGCCCGAGTGCAGGCGGTGATGCAGCGTCATGTTGCTGCGATCCGCAAATGATTTTCCACAGACCGAACATTGATACGGCTTCTCGCCGCTATGCGTCCGCATGTGCTGCTTGAGCAGCATCTTCCGCGAGAATCGCTTGCCACACTCGACGCATTTGTGCGGCTTGACGCCCGTGTGGATGCGCACGTGCATGTTGAAGGCGACACGCTGGTTGAAGGACTTGGGACAGTAGGGGCACTCGTATTCCTTGCGATTGCGGTGGATCTTCATGTGGCTGCTGAGATAGCCCTTGTCATTGAAGGTCTTGCCACACTCCGGACACTCGGCGGCAAACTCCTTGGTGCCCCGATGCACGGACAAGTGATATTTATAGTTGCGCAGCTGAGAGAATCCCTTGCCACAGTCGGAGCACTCGTAACGCGGCGATTTGTGTGTCTTCTCGTGCGCCTACAAGAAGAGAGGAAGATAAACAGAGACAAAGAGAGTTAGGTGAAATGTTGCTCATTGGTCAATGGTGGCCATTTTGTTAAACAGCTCTCATTTGCGCTCTCTTTCTAATGTGTACGCGTGAGTGTATGACAGCTGCACCCATGCGTAAAACCAGTTCTCTCATCTGCTTCGCTTCTGCTTTCTGTTTTCGGGCGCCACCATTTTTACGATCTTCTCGTACGCTATCAAGATTTGCATAAGCTCTCACGCTCTCACGCTCGCCTCTCAACTGTAGCTCCGCCTTCGCTTCAGACCCGCCCATTTAATATTCGCTCGCATTGCATCATTAAAAACGTGTTTGCATTGAAGCTTGTTGAATACATTTGAAAAACTTTTGAAATCAATATACAGTGAATCAATATACACGTGGAATGCATGTGTATTGGGTGTGGACTCTAAATTTAATAATTCCCAGAGATAAAAAAGCCTTACTAAAACTAAGTCCGGATTAACTTATTTCGGATTAATTATTTGTAATTCTCAAAATGTATACTTGATATATGTATTTTGAAATTAAAAAAACAGAATTGCGAATAGTCTTGATGTAGGAACAAAACATCTTGAATCAAAAAAGCTCTAAATTTACTAAAAGTGAAGTGAATTGTACTTAAATTGGGTACGATTTAGTTTTATAGTACTAGAATCGCTCTTGAAATAAGATCGAGATACACGATTTTAATATTTTCATTCTAAGTGAGAAATCAAGCTTAAAATGTGGTGTTACTTGATTATTTCGCTCTTCGTGAACAATTGAGGAACTTATATCTATATATATAAAACTCTTTGTCCTGACTGACTGACTCACTGACTGACTCACTGACTGACTGACTGAGAATCAACGTGCAGCCCAAACGGTAAAAGATAGAAAGCTGAAATTTTCACACAACATAGGTGAGATAATTTCATCGTGCAATAAGACGGCGTTTTGCGAAATTCGACCTGAAAGTGGGTCAAAATCAAGGTCAAAGGTCACAGAATTGCTTAGTATGAAAAACTTTTTTGTTTCTTGAGATATCTCAACTAAACTCACAGATTATATGTTTGGGGCTGTCTACAACATTCTGACCAAATTTGGTCAAAGTCGGATGACTATATCATATAGCTGCCATAGGAACAATCGGATGCCAAATAACCTTTAGTATGAAAAACTTTTTTGCTTTCTTGCAGATATCTCAACCAATACTCCACGAGTATTCAATGGGTTAAGGACAATTTTTGCATCATTCGAACGAAAATTAAATCGACCTCCCAAATACTATATAATATAGCTATTACTTGTCTTATTTTAAGTCAAAATATTACATTTAGTGTGAACGGCTTCTTTGTTTCTAAACAATATACTTGACCAAACTCACAGGGCGTCGGCAGGGGGCAGGGGGGACCATTCTGGCCACCCCCGGCCCCCGCCGCCCTACTACATCATATAGCTGTTACATGAATAATTAGCTTCACAGTAACCTTTGGGCATGAATGTCAATTTTGTTTTTTAAGAGTTATCGCAACCAAACTCACATATTAGGGTGTTCGGGACTTGACCCTAGCAGCGTCTGACCAGGTTTGATCAAAGCGTATGCTATGTCATATAGCTGCCGTAGAATCAGTCGGATGCAAGTTAGCACATTAGAATCACAGTGGGCTGTTTTTTGTTTGACATTTTGCTTAGATTACTGCGAAACGCTTATCTTTATCTTTATCAATTGTGAAATGTACGTCGAATTTAGCTTTTACAAGCAAAATTAAGCATGGACAAACAAAATCTAAAGGTATCTATTTATACCTCAGGGAAATAAGTATATGTGGGTGTAAGTTATTCAAGAAGAAACATTGATACTTTAAACAGCGGAAGTTGAATATTTGATGCAGATTTCTTACAAATAATGTTATATCATTTAGATTTCCGTTTGAAGTCGACTACTAAAAATTTTCTTAATTCCGCGAGTTAAGTAGCCCATGGAAAATTTATTAACTTGTTAGCTAAAGAAGTTCTTTTAATTTTTGCGAGCTTTTTTCGCTGCGGATTTTTTACAAAAAATATTTTGAGCTGGACAACAAAAGACCTTCTTTTCAATTTTACAATTCTAAGCGAGTGGAGCTGGCGAACGAAGGAGAGCGAAACCTTTTACATATATACACTTATGCCCTTTCCTCGCTAATGTGCATTTTATTAAAATTTTGTTGAAAATTGCTAAGAATGACACTTGTTTGTCATGAAAAGGAGGAAAAAGTAGGAAAAAGGGGTTACACAATATTTGTCATATGTTAACGAATTTGTCAAAAAATTGAAATTAAAAAATACTAGACAATAAATGGAAGGATTTTATGAACATTGTGTTGTTTAGTGCAGTCACTCTCTAGAATGTGTTAGAAGACAATCTAGCTTTACTCGGAAAGTCAGATCAGATAAACCATTACAAAGGAAACCTAAAGTGATAAATTCTATTTTAGCCTAACTAAATTGTATGTCAAATTTTAGGTCTCTAGCTATACATTTAGATTTGTTAAAATATTTTACACTTTTTCTTATATGGCCCGATCGGTCTAAATTTTTTCTCAGGCTTTATATATGGTATGCCCATTAAGTGTACCAAGTTTCAGGTCTATAGCTACATTATTATAATTTCTGTCAACATTATTGCGGCATTGTGAAAGTGAAAAAAAATTTTGGCCCCCCCCTGCTAGAAAAGCTGCCGACGCCCTTGTGACAAACTGTATATAAATTACTGTCAAATTTTAAATTATAGCTTAGATACAGTTATATGTGCATTGAATAAACGGGCCTTACAAAAATATGCCATCCTAAAATTTAGTATGTCCGCTATTGAAAATCACTGCGGACGGCAGTCCGCGCTAGTGACGAAATCAGCACGAAGGCTGCTGTGTACTATTCTTGAATTAAGTATGAAACGATCTGTAAAGGTTTTATATTTGTAATTTTTGCGCCTAAGAAAAATGTCCAGGATTGCGTAAGGCAAACCTAATATAGATTTTTGTACTCAGTCTTAGAAACTCCGGACTATGTACGTCAGCTTAAGAGATCGATTGTACGGAAATCATGATTTTTTCTGAGTGTACGACAGCTAGGTAATACCATAGTCCGATTAAACCAAACTAAGTCAGAAGTTACAAGTCAACTCAAAAATAAAATCTGTGGGTTTGGCTGATACGATCTAATACTTTAAATCTGGGCCGAATGGCTAAAAATGAATTTGAAAATTAGATTTGATTGTGATATCAAAGTCTTATTTGTTTATTTATTTGGCTTAATATTTTTGATATGATATTATAAAACTGTAATCTTTCTTAAGTTCAATTAAAAATCTTTATATCCTTGTTGAAGGATTGAATATTAAAGCTTTACATTTGTGTGTTGCTAGGACAACATTTATTCCAAATTCACATATACTTCGGGATTGAAATAGGTGAAAGTAATATATCAATAAAATATAATATTTTTTTCACTTTCCCCTTGAAATTTAGTCTTAGCTAAAGCTTTAAGTAACCAAAGTCGTTGTGTCGCTAACTATTTTATCTGTATATAATTTTCAATTCCTTTCTAAGAGATCTTGTTATGCAGGATTTGTGTTGCATTTCAGCCAAACTCACCTGCAATGTTTCGGAGCATCCAAAGACCTTGTCGCATATCCGGCACTTGTAGCTGATCTCCTCGGCGATGTTTGGATTGTTGACGCTTGATCCCAGCTTGGAGAACTGTTGTTGGGATGCTGTTGTCGTTGTTGCCGTGCTCAGGCTCAGATTGGTGACCGTGGTGAGAGATATGTTGGTGGTGCTATTGCCCAGATCCCGGGCCGGTCTTGAGCTGCTCGAGCTGCTGACCGACGAGGCCGCCGGCGAGATCAAAGGCGTTGCTTTGTAGCCTGCTCCGAACTGTTTGTAATAGTCGAGACACTCGAGGCAATCGGCACGGGTGCAGGCAGCGGGAGGAGCACTGGATTTCGGACGCGATTGACTCTGTCCATTGATCACGTAGGGGGCAAAGTAGCGCTTCTGCTGCTGCGGCTGCTGATACGGCGAGGTGGGCGGCGTGGTCAGGCCGGCGGCAGCTGCGGCAGCCGCATAGGCGGGCAGCAGATGTGGAAAGAACTGGGCATAGAACTTGGTGGCACTGGCCATGGCCAGAAAGTCGGGTGGCAGCATGGCGGAGTAACTGCCGCCGGCATAGACAGCTGATGGATTCACTGGGGCAGGTGGCAGATTGGTGACAGCAACTGGAGCTGGAACGGGGACTTGAGCTGGAACTGGTACTGGAGCGGGAGCTGAAACTGGAGCTGCAGTCTCTTGACTGCTCTTGGACAGATCCAAAATGTTGCCCGTACTCGGCCGCAGTGACTTCTGAACATTATTATTATCCTTGGCTGTGCCGCCCAAAATGCGACTGATGCTAAAGTCCGTGACTTGGAGATGAATCGCTGCTGGTCCTGGCGCCAACTGGGGGCCAGGAGACGCTGCGAGCTCGTAGCTGCGCTGCAGCATCGCGTGCTTAAAGCCCATACTTTTTATTGACTTGGCGTTCAAAGTGGACGTGTTGGGTGCGTTCATAGACCGGACTTGGCAACTGTCGCGCTACGCGTCGAAACTCAAAATGTGCGGCCTAAAGTGCTGCCAACGGCCCACAACGTCTTGGCCAGCTTGATATTGTGGCTCTCTACTAACATTTAATTGGTCAAAAAACGGGTTTAGAGCTCAACAAACAAACACACACAGAGAGAGAGGGAGAGCGAGAGAACTCTCTGAGATTCGGAGCCAATTAAGTAGCCCTGGCTGCCACCGCTAAGACTTAAAGTCGCGCCTCCAATTACGAGAGCTGTCCAAGAAGTGGCCGAGAACTATTTTGGTAGTAGCATTTTACTAGTCACATCTATCATAACGTTTATCTCCAAACAGATCTTTGGTCTTTGAGTTTTTTCTCTTCTCCTCTCTTCTTCTCGACTGACTCAAGCTCTCTCTCTCTCTCTCTGTCTGTCTCTGGGAATCTCTTTCTCTATCTGTTCGCTCGTGTGGCTGCGTTGATCTCAGATTCCCTGACTAAGATTTCTTCTTTCTCTGCGTTGTTTTTGTAATTAATTGCGGTAATAAAATGTGCGCATCGTTAAATTTTCAAAATGTGTTTTTCTTGTTGTTATTGTTGTTGTTGTTGTTTTTGTTGGTTGTCTGTCCTGCAGCATTGTCATCGCTGTTGTTGTTGTTGTGAGCATGTGTGAATCTTACGGTTATGAGCATACACCAAAGCCCCTTTGGGGAATTGCCTGTAGCCGAGATCATTATGTTTGCATGTGTATTTGTGTGATGTGTGTGTGCATGATGATATGTGTGTGTATTTAGTGAGGAGAGTCACGGCCAACATACTAAAGGAACTACGTACTATGACATAATCTTGTATCCAGGGCTGTGGTAATGGCCTTAAGGAGCTACTGTACAGTATACACGGAAGGAGCTAGCATGGGAACTGGAATTTATAGATCAAGTTAGCCAGGTGACGAGTTACTCTGAGTTGTTTGCAGCAGCTGTGCTAAGAGGGAAGGTAACTCATTTCAATACACAAACATATTACTCCAATTAAACTAAAGAAATTTTATTTAAAGTGTGCTTATACTGACATCTTGAATTTGATGATATTCATAAAACTGATCAAGTCGGGAGCATGCGAAAAATATCAATCGATATATGGCTAATTAATTATCTTTTTATTTATCATGGCACAATTGCCTATATAAACTAATTTCTGTTTATTACAAGTAAAAAATGAGTATCCGAATGAATAAGTGGGTAGATCAGAATATTACTGTTATCCTTTTAAGGCCCGGTTTATCAATGTCTAAATAAGGTGTTTGATAACTATTGAAAAGAGAATTTGACGTAAAACGTATGGAAATTAATGTCAAATTTAAAATTATACATATGTTAAATAAAATTTATATGTACATTGAAAAAAGGCCCTAATATCATTAAATTATTCTTTATATAAAGGGTGTTTTTTTAGACTTGTGGTTTTCAAGAACAAATAAAACGAATTTAATTTAATGTTATGGCGAAAAAATTAGCTTTATTATAAAGATAAGGGTTTGCCATTTTGTTTTTAAAATGATTTCGGGCAAGTGGCCGCCTAGCTGGCTCGAATAAATTCCAGCCGAGAGACCCAATTCTCGACCATTTTTTGCAGCAATTGGAGCCATATGTCAGCAATATCGCGCCGAGTATTCTCTTCAAAGGCGTCAATCGTCTCGGGCTTATCTGCGTAGACAAGCCACTTCACATAATCCCACAAAAATTAGTCTAAAGGCTTTAAATCACACGATCTAGGCGGCCAATTGACCAGACCAAAGCGTAAAGTAAACTTTTCACCGAAATCGCCTCTCAATTGGGCCATTGTTTCCCGTGCTGTGTGGCATGTGGAACCGTCTTGCTGAAACCACATGTAAGCCAAGTCTAGCTCTTCCATTTGGGGCAAAACAAGTTTGTAATCATTCCGAATACCCGCCTCAGAAGGTCGACTAAACTGATCATAAAATGGAAAATGCAATTCCTTAACCGAGCATGAACTTTGATGACAAAATTCAAAAATTTGCCAACGTTGTTCAGGAGTGAGTCTTTTCATTATAAAATGGCAAACCATACTGAGCATGTCAAAAAGTCCAACTCCGAAAAAAGTGTTGCCAGATTAAAAACCACATGTCTAAAAAATACACCCTTTATAATCGAACTTCTGTATAGTGAACTGTTATTCTCCAAATAGTTTTTCTTCATTTAAATATCTAATAATGTCTATCATATGTTTCTGCAATGTCGGAGAATTTAGTTTTTGCATTCACAAAAATCAAATACTAAAACTTTGTTTGAAATGGTATGATTGGTGTGTCTTATACAATAAACTTGATATCGAACTTTGTAAAATCTATAAATATAAATATATGTATGTATATACAGTATTGAACTTAATTTATTTAATTCACTATACCAAACCTAATTCACAGGTTGAAAATCGCGAAAGGACCTTTGCTTCTTTTGAAAAATCAGTTAAAAAACTAAGCAATAAATGTTGCAATAATGTTCGTGATGAATTACGAAAACTTAGGAGAAACGATGCATATTATTCAGGCTGAGAATCGTAACCCAAGGTCAGAATTTTTTGCTCTCCGGGCAACTTTACAAGCTGCATTCGGTTCCAGGTGCAAGTGCCTGCATAGCATCAGTAGCACCCATAAAAATGTTCACAACAAAATACTCCTTTTGATTTGTATTGCCTGGGAGGGACATAAATTGAATGGAACTGCAGAGAAGTGGCAAAATGATGACACACACACACGGAGAGACATTCGCAGAAAGAGGGTAAGTTGAGAAAGCGCTCGATATTCGCACATACATAAATGAAGTGGTATACATTTACAGGAACAAAACGATGAGTCGAGGACAAGGGAGGACTGTGGTTATCTAATTGCAGAGCCAATTAGGAAACAGCTTCCAGACTATCTAAACTGGACACGACTTGTACACGATTTGTCTGCGATCACTTACAAAGCGATCCGTATCTGGGCAACTGACCAACGGTGGCAGATCCAGCAGTTACCCGTGCCGCCAATAGACCGATCTCGGATTGGATCTTGGGATCCTAGCCTGATTGATGACGCTGCTGTCATCAAGCACACGGCTGACCAGAGTTTCAAGATCTGTATAAATTATAATTATAAACGAAAACTTCCAGAGAGGAGACAAACAAACCAAACAACGCACACAATGAGAGTGAGAGAGATTAAAAAACTTGTTCATTTATTCGTGGAATTCCGCACGATCATTTACATATGCGAGCGAAAGAAACTTTAAATTTTAATTACACTCACTAAATCATCGACCCGAACCAGAGTTCTCCAGCTCCGACTTTTGGTCGCATGACTAATGTTTATTAGCTGCTAATGGTTTGTTTTACAAAAGCTACGTGGCTCAACGACGACGACGACGAGTGAGCCTGGATCTGGACCTGGTCTGGAGTCTGTAGACTGTATATTGTAGAGTGGACTCCCAAACTCCAGACCGAAAACAAACTGTTTCACCCGTTGACATTTTGACAAATTCTCAGATGCTCATGTGTGTGTCTGTGTGTGTGGCTCCAACGGGCTCCAATGTAAGCTGATACCTATCTGAGATGTTGATAACTTTGTGTATCTGTATCTGTGTGTGTGCCTGTCTGTCATGCTCTCCAACTCTAACTCCATCTCTCTCGCTCTGGTTCTCTTGCGGATCGTCGTTCACACTATTAATTTTCCGCTCGCTTTTCGCCTCACCTGTTTGGCCTGTTGTTGTTGTCGTTCTTTTTTTGTATTTGTAGTTCCATGGGGTGGTCGGCATTTATCACATTTTGTGTGCGTTTAAACTCTTTCACTTTGTTGAACCTTTAATGTCATGTGTTATCGGTTAATGATCAGCCGTTGCCAAGTGATTTTCTGTCAGCGGGTGATCTCCATCGTCACATCGCCGCATCGTCTTCTCCCATTTGGTTTATTGTGTTTTTTGGACCGTTAGCGATGTCTTCCTTCGGTGTCTCTTTTAGTCTCTTCTCTTACTTACATATGTGTAGCTTGACAAATGTGTTGAGTTGCAGAGGGTCATGATTCCTTTTTTCTCAAGATCTTCATTCTTTCTTCCTTTGGCCTTGTTATTGCAGTGCTATTCGAATACTGAGCCATCTAAATTTTTCTCTTTTCAATACTCGGATATCCCCTTCCTATTTGAATCGCTTTAATATGATAATCGCAATTTCAATGCCGATTCCTTTTGCCGTATAATTAAGCAAATTATGCGATAAGGATATAATTTTAGCAGACAATTTTTATTTTATATTATTTTCTATATTTTTAGACAAATCCTTTCTTTACTAAAAATTTACTTATTATGTTTTTTTTTTCTTTGGGAAAAAACCTTATCTCGAAAGGTTTAAAAAAGATTAGTAAAATATTTATAGAATTTAAAAATTTTTATAATTCTAGGGATACTTAAATGTCATTTAAATATCAATTTTTACTGTACCAAATTTAAATTAATAAATGTTGGTACTTAAAATCAGTATTTTATTTTATACCATTTTCTTATTCTATTATCTCTGAATTTATTAAAAATCTAAAAATACTTATATCTTCTACTCTAATATCCCTTTTTAACGTTTCTATACTACACATTAAATATTTCTAGCTTTTCGCATTGATCTTAATTTAAAAGAAAATGGAGACTTCTTTGTTGACAGTTCAACATTCTAGCGGAAGACTTAAAAAAATTTCTGTAACTTTCCAAAACTGTAAAGTGGAATTCCTTATAACACATGCAAATTCCGAAATCCCACCCAATACGCCCACATCGAGTACAAGCCCAATGTTTTATATTTGTATTTGTCAACACTGCCATAAAAAAGGCACTTACAAATCACTAAAAGTTGAACGTGTAGCGAACAAAAGTATCTGGCAACGATTACGGAACCATTTAGGAGGTGTTATACTATTGTGTGTGCCGTATAATTTATACGTATCTGAAATAAGTTGGCCACAAAAGACAATGACACGTTAACATTAACATACAGTCCAACAAAGCGATATTCATAAATTATATATGTACGCCTATACACACATAGCTCTACCTATATATGAGAGTCATGAGTGTATAGTATGCTCGCCGAACTGTGTTGTAGATCACAATCATTTCAATTAATTCGAATATAAAATACGAAAATACTCTCGAAATGAGGCAGACGGGCGGCTTCGCAAAATAAACCGTGTGCTTAAATATATCAAATTTCAATATAAATGAGCCACTAGCATAAATCAAGAGAACCCCCAGACAGACCCTGAACATCGAAACGAAGCTAACGAAAGTGTAGAAACACACACGCACTCAAACTGACAAACGCCAAAACACCAAACCGACTTTTAATGCGTCCTAAAACTAAAAAATTAACCGAATTTAACGATCTGACGAATAGCTGTCAAAGCCAAAGTCATGGTGCTCCCCTCGCCATCCCCTTCGCGCTGTAAAATGTAATTTATTTTATTTTTACAATTCGAGAAAAAATAATACTAACTTTAATTCGACGTTAATTATGCTAATGAACACACATTTAGAATGCAAGAATTAAAATCACATTTTTCAATTTAAATTCGATCGCATCGCATGGACCATTTTTATCGAAAAACACATTTCATTGGAATCAACGGCGAATGAGATAGCAGCACTGGCCACAAGCAATGTGTGCAACAGAGACGGCATATGAAGTTAGGATCTTGTTTGCTTATTGAGAAATTTTGTGGAGCACCCCATAAATCCCCACGAAACAACTCAACGCTTATTATGGTTGTTGTCGCCAACGTAGGCAAGGTTTTAGTGCGCGTGTTTCTGTTTCTAATTCAGATTTAGTAAGTGTTGTTTTTGTGGCTTGTATCCCAGAAAATGAGCGATTAACTACAAATTTGTGCATAGTTAAAACCTTATGCAACACTGTAAGAAATTAAAAAGTTTATAAAGTTTTAGGCTTAAGGTGGTAATATTAGGTGTTAAATCTTTATAAATGTAAATTTATTAGGTTTATAACGGATATTATAGTCATTAGTTAATGTATGTATCGAGCAAAGTGGGTTATATCTACCCCTATTCTTACAAAGCTCTATATATAGCCTTAAATTTTATTAAAATTGATTATTACATTCAATAAAAACCAACAGACGACGAAAAGGAAACATTTACATTGATTGTATTATAATAACCCTTTTTCTTACAATTTCAATTCAACGAAGAATTTTAATCTGAAGAAATTTTTTAAATGACAAATTACCTACATTACAAATTATTTCATACTTTTCAATCCCTGATCTTAAAATATTTTTTATTCAAGGCTGCAAAACGGCCCTGAGCCAAACCTTTAAGATTACTAACACGTTGAACAGGAAGCCAAACTTTCATGCAGGTCTGTATAAATTTTCTCTTTTATTTGAGAGTTTTGTAAGCTAAAATAAAAATCAATTGAAATTGAACAACTGTTAAGAAAATAAAATAATTATATATTTTTTCATTCAAACCGTGAACCGAATTGAATCCAAGTCGCCTTAAAATTTAATTTGATTCCATATTAGAATCTAATGTTTGTATCCGTTGCTCATTTAATTATAATCATGATTAACATTTATGTGAGAGATTTCTGTCAGTGTAACCCTCCTGGTGACCACTAAGTTGGTATACCACCTTCGGAATATAATAAAACACAATAACAGAGTAAAACACTACCCAACAGATTTTCGATTGCGACACTCGAAACAGCTTTAATTGTCTCCACATTTAAATGCGCTACATTCTCATTAAGATCTCGTATGAGTAGTGAGTGGCCAGCTGATGTTGGTTGTATATATATTACACACAGATGTAAGTATGTTTGTTAGGTGTGGTTGGCTTCCTGACTGCTGAGCCAAATCAATCAAATTTAACGATTCGGCGGGGCGTTTGCTGGGTGATACCAAGTATTCGCCTTCAAGAGGCTACACATGTGGTGTTGATGTTAATGTTGAATGTGGTTTTGATTCGCCTGTTGTTGGTTTATTGTCTTACGTGTCGTTTTGAAGCTGCCGTCGGAGAGCGCGAAATTTGCATAATTTTATTATGAGTTCTTTGTGTGCGGTTCGTTGTTGTTCGCTGTCAGTGTGTGTAGAAACTATTTGGGTGGTTCAATCACGATAAGATGGACGGTCATTTCTTAGCGATTTATGGATTTCTGATTGCCATAGATCAGGAAGTTGATGCCGCTGCTCCGTGGCTGGCATTTCTGAGTAATGCCAGAGTCACGCCTAATGCTCCCAAGCAGACAGTTTTCACACAATTAAAAACAAATCGTATTTTTCATTCACAAACATCATCTTTTACGATCAGTTTACGAGCATCTCTTCAAAGGATTTTCCCTCATCTTCATTCATTTTTCCTTAACTCATTTTCACTTTTCTCAGCTAAACGGCTGGTAATCAGAGATCGTAAATCTTTAAAGCGCACCAGTGGAAAATTTCCTTTTTCATAACTTTTCATTTAATAAACTCTGGCGACCGTCAGCCAAACAGCATACCAGGCAGCCCAAGTGGCCAGTTAACTAATTATCTAAATGACAATTATTATTAAAGTGCGAGCATAAAAACCATACCCTCAGGCACGACACAATGGCCTACAATTATCACAAATGACCATAATTATTATCAACAAATGATACAAAAAATATTCATAAAAAACTGGCAGTAAGAGGATCATAAAGACCGAGTCTTCCGAGTAGAATGACACATTTACGGATCTGTCTTTAATGAGCTGTACCCCACACAATACTGAGGAAGTGGAAAACTTGGAAAATCTTAGAAAAATTAGATAGGATTGCCTCTAATAAGTTGCTTAAATGTTAGTGCAGGCTAAAGAAAGTGAGCACGGCGATATACACTTTAAGAAAAAACATATGATCCAGTTTTAATAGCAATTATTACATCTAAGTAACAAATATTAATTTCAAAGGGAATAAATAATGAAGCGTTACTTAATTACATTTTATGTATAGTCTTTATTTATTTTATTCAGTAATTTATACAGGATTATTTAAAGCAGATGACTTTCGTTTTGAATATTTTTTTCGTTTAGTGTGCAAATTTGCATGTTATCATTTTGCTATAATTTACGACTCCAGAAGAATTGTTTGTTGTAGATGTTGTTGTAGAGCTTAGAATTTGACTGCCCACCTTCGATTTAAATTTTAATACAAATAATGTTTTATTGAAAATAGATTTAAATATAATACAATGAAGTATTATTCCAGACCAGCCAATTGCAAATTAAACACTTAGTTGTTTCAGTTCTAATTATCTTTTATTAAACCGACTGCACGCACACGCCGTCTGAACGCAACTAAGAGAATTGAGAGTATGTATATGCAAACATAGGCAGCAAAAGAAGTTCGAATGTTTTCGGAAAGTCCCGTTGTATTTCATCTTCTTTATGTTAATCGAACAGGGTTGCATTGTGACTTTTGCTTACATATGTGTACACATATTTTCAACACGCCACCTCAAAAGTTACATTGACATAAAAACTTTAACAATGATTAACAATATTTCTAACAGACGTGCATGTACGCATCAGCGATTGTATATTCTTTTCTTCATTTCTGGGGATAACAAATTTGATCCAGCATTCGCTGCAGAGGATTGGGGAAACCCAGTAAAACCCAACCAGATCAATTAAGATTAATATCTAACATTAATTCAATTATTAAACAGCTTATAGATATTCAATTCAGTTTTCAGTTACATAAGATCATAATCAAAGATAAAAATTAAAGATTGAAATAACATATTAAATTCAATTGTTATATAACTCAAAAATATAAAATTCAGTTTTCAGTCACTTAAAATGAAAAAACTTAAGGATTGATAAAACATATTAAATTCAATAGTTTCAATGTTTTGTAACTAAATATTAAAAATTGATTAATGTTGATATGAAAAATAAAAAAATTCAATTTATGTTGATAGCCCCAGTTGGTTCCTCAAAGCGACGAATCTTGCTGCTGGTAACGGCTTCGTCAGGATGTCGGCCAGTTGGAAATCTGTGGAAATATACTTGACACAAATAAGTTTCTTTTCAATTTGTTCCCTGGTAAAATGATATTTAATGTCTATGTGCTTTGTTCTCTTGTGGCAGGTGGGATTATTGGCAATACTTATACAACCTTGGTTGTCTTCAAAAATATCTATTTGACCATTTAATTCTAGCTTAATTTCATTTATTAATGACCTAAGCCATAATGCTTCCCGAACACCTTCAAATAAGGCCATGTATTCTGCTTCGGTAGATGAAGCGGCAACGGATCTTTGTTTCATGGTATTCCATGAAATTAAGCAACTTTCAAACAATTTAAATAAATAACCTGTAGTACTTCTTCTATCAGTCTCATTCCCAGCCCAATCAGAATCGACATATCCCACAAGGACACTATTAAAGTTTATATTTTTCTTGAATGTCAACTTCAATTCAACAGTACCTTTTAGATACCTTAGCACCCGTTTAAGACATTGCCATAATTCTTTATTGTTGTTATTCGTATATCGACTTAAGATACTTATTGATGTACTCAAGTCTGGACGTGTACATAACATGATGTACATCAAACAACCAATCAAACTTCTACACGGTGCATCATATGATTCTTCAGATTGCAAACCCTCATAATTAAGTTTGCTTGGGAGAGGTGTACTAATTGCATTACAATCTTCCATATTAAACTTTCTCAAGACATTATTAATATATGCTGATTGACTGAGACATAACTGACCGTCTTTTCTATCAACTTTTATCCCAATAAAATATCGGATTTCAAGTAAGTCAGTCATTTGAAATTTATTTTGAAGATAAGATTTAATGTTAGACATGGTATCAGATTTATTGGTGGCAATTACTACGTCATCTACATATAGCAAAATATATATATTTTTAGAAATATCATCTTTATTCAAAATATAAGTACAACGGTCAACTCCCAAATTTTCGAATCCAACCTCTTTCAACACATTTTCAAAGACTTCGAACCAGCATCTTGCGGCTTGCTTAAGCCCATAAATAGCTTTATTAAGTTTGCATACTTTATTGTCATCCCCATTGGTTAAGCCTTTTGGGATCATCATGTAAATTTCATCTTTAAGTGTTCCATTCAAAAATGCAGTTTTGACGTCCATGTGATGGACCAATAAATTAAATTGATTCGAAAATGCCAAGAGAAACCTAAAACTTGAAATTCGTGCAACTGGTGCAAACGTCTCATCATAATCAGTCAAATATTCTTGCGTGAAACCTCGCGCTACAAGTCTTGCCTTGTACTTTACTAAGTTGCCAAATTCGTCTTGTTTTATACTAAATACCCACTTGCAATCTACTATGTTTTTATTTTCAGGCTTTTGCACCAGACTCCAAGTATTGTTTTGGAAATGAGAATTAAGTTCATCTTGTATTGCTGCTTCCCAGAAATGTCTATCATCACGAGATTTAATTTCATCAAATGTATTGGGAATATCATTTAAACTCATTTGAGTGCTCATTAGGCATTTTTCTAAAAATCTATATGATAATTTTGGTTTACCTTTAATTCTTTCACTGCGTCTGATTTCTTTTTCACTTATATTTTCTGATTCATCACCAGTTTCAATGACTGGATCGGCATTCTTCAGATTTGTGGAATTTTCACTAAGTTGTACATCTGATCTTGAATTAACAGATTCATCATTTTCCACCACTGGAAAATCCGACTCTTCATTCTCTGTAATTACAGAATCATTATTTGGATCAACATTATCATATTGAACCAAAGAGTCTTCTTCATGTACAACCCTAGATTTTAGCATGTTTATTTCATCCACCACAACATCTCTAGCTGTCATAAATTTCCTCGATTCCACATTCCACAATTTATAGCCATTTGGCTCATATCCGACAAGTATAGTTTTGATTGACTTTTCATCAAATTTTCGTTTTCGCACTTTATTATGCATATATACTGTCGATCCAAATATCTTAAGATATTTTAAAACTGGCTTTTTATTATGCCACATTTCAAATGGTGTTTTCTTTATATTTTGCAACGCTCTACTTGGGGATCTGTTAATTAAGTATGTTGCTGTTAAAACAGCTTCACCCCAAAAATGTTGACCAAGCTTAGCACTGCTTATCATAGAGCGTGCCTTTTCGGTGATTGTTCTAATCATCCGTTCTGATACACCATTTAATTGTGGAGTGTGGGGAACTGTCAAATGATAGCTGATGCCTTTTTCAACACAGAACTCACGCATCTCATTAGACAGGTATTCCCTGCCATTATCAATATATAAATTAACCAATTTTAAGTTAAAATGAGCCTCACCTTTCGCAACAAAATCTTTGAAAACATAAAACACATCCGATTTATAAGTTATTAAATATGTTACACAGTAATGTGTAAACTGATCAATAAAGACTACATAATAGTTTTTACTATCAATTGTAGAGGGTGTGATCGGACCACAAACATCGGAGTGTACTACAAAAAGGGGTCTTTGGATATTCTCTTTATTTTTAGATTTTTCAAATTTTAATCTAGATTGCTTGCCAAATACACAAGCCTCACAGAGCTCATTATCTAACTCAACATGTTTTAAAATATCAATATCCTCGAACAAGCCATTTCGTTTTATTTCTAAAAATTTTCCAACACTTATATGACCCAACCTTTGATGCCACAAGAGATATTCTGCACTGTTTAATATATTTGATGTGTATGCTCTACCATTTAATTTAAATTTTATAATTGGTACATTGTACTCACACTTTCCATCAAATACCAAGTTACCGTCTTTGGTGACTTTTATGCCTCCAGGATTGAACTCAATTGTCAGTCCAGCATCCTGCATCTTCTTCACGGACAGTAGGTTGTGGGGAATATCCTTACTGTATAGTACATCTTGCAGTGTTATATTGTTTCCGGAGCTGCTGAGGTTAACCACTCCTTTGGCTGTAGCATGGATGTATTCTCCACACTTTGCAACTTCAATCGGCACATGTGATGTCAAATGTTCATACTCAGAAAACAACGTAGCATCTTTTATGAGATGATCTGAAGCACCCGAATCTAGAATAAACTCTACCTCGCTTGCGTTTGTATTTTCCTTTCCTTGCCTCATCATGAAAGCAAACCCACGATCTGGCTGTGATGCTCTTGCTGCTTGAGCCTGTTTTTCTTTTCCACTATTTTCACCCGAAACATTTTGATTTCCTGTCTGTCTTTTTAAAAAGAAACAGTCTTTCTTCAAATGTCCTAGTTTTCCGCAATGGAAACATTTTTGTTTTGAATATAATTTCTTGTTAAATGGCTTCTTAAAATGTTTGCCCATTGCCTTATTTTTAAATTTATTGTTTCTCGGCTCCTTATTGCCAATGGCTTGCAGCACTTTTGCACTTGTGTCTTTGCTCCCACTTTTTAGTTTTATTTCCTGATCAAGAAGGCGTGTTTTTACAAATGCTAACGTCAGATTATTCTCAGATAAAGTCTCTATGGCCGTTATTACTCCATCGTAGCTTGATGGAAGAGTTAGAAGTAAGTGGGAAACTTTATCCATTTCGTCTAACTTAGCTCCTGACGCAATTAGCTCAGTTATGAGATCATCAAAGAAATTGAAATGATTGAGCAACGAAGTATCAGATTTTAATTTTAATGCCAATAGTTGCTTTCGAAGTGAAAGCTGTGATGCTAAGCTTTTACGCTCGTAAATAGCATCTAAATTCGCAAAAATTTGCTTCGCACTATTGTCACTGTTTGCAAAAACTAGAAACGAATCATTCAAAAACTCAATTATCAGACTCTTTGCATTTCTTTCTGCCTTTTTAAGTTCATCCGTCACTTCTTCTGGCGTTTCGTCAATTACTTTTAATAAGTCGTTCTCTTCTAACAATGCTCTCACTCTAAACTTCCATATCGAATACTTCTCCCCGTCAAACGGTTTTATATTTCGCTTTACTTTATCCATTCTTTTTCTTCTTCACTACACTTATGCACTACACCAATACAAGTAAGTCTTTTTCTGCAGCGAATTGGTATAAAGCGTAACTTGCAAATATGTATGCTTTGCAGCGAATTGAAAAGAAGCACCGCGTGCTCTGAGTACTTTGCGGCGAACTGTCAACTGGCGTCACTTATTGTGAAATTATGAAATTACACAAAATTTTATGAAACTTGTGCACACACAAATCACTCTCATAAATGCACGTTTTTTCAGGTATGAATGCTTTGCAGGTTTCGTCGTCTTTTCTATTACAATATTGTACAAATCCACACTTGGTAATTTCACGATGACTGCAATTAACTTTAATTAGAAAAACTTAAGCATTTAATTATTAATTAGCTGAAATTGTGTCTGGGCCCATAACCTATTGAAAATAGATTTAAATATAATACAATGAAGTATTATTCCAGACCAGCCAATTGCAAATTAAACACTTAGTTGTTTCAGTTCTAATTATCTTTTATTAAACCGACTGCACGCACACGCCGTCTGAACGCAACTAAGAGAATTGAGAGTATGTATATGCAAACATAGGCAGCAAAAGAAGTTCGAATGTTTTCGGAAAGTCCCGTTGTATTTCATCTTCTTTATGTTAATCGAACAGGGTTGCATTGTGACTTTTGCTTACATATGTGTACACATATTTTCAACATGTTTATAAATATACAAATAGTTATTTAAATCAAAAAAGTTTATATAATATATTGATTAGAATATGTATTTTGTTATCTTCGTATTTATACCCTGCATTTTACTTCGAGCTCTTAGAATATGTGAATATAATTAATGTTTATATTCATTTTTTAGAAAATTTCCTTTTAATAATCTTTTTTTTTTTTATTATTTACTTAACGATATTTACAACTTTGACGAAGCACAACTAACACTGAGTAAGCCCTACAAATATATTTATTCGAGTTAAGATAAAAGCTATTAAAAGTTATGCGCGGAGTCTCTTGTCTTATTAGTTCCAGGGAGCCACAATACGGGGAGCGTTGACGAGTTGATTGACATGAAAATGCTGAAAGTTTACCTTAAAACAATGATAGAAATGTTGGTCAAATAACTTGGCCAACAGTTTAGAGTTGGGTCTATAGTCGACTTTGAAGCTGAGCAACACCTGTCGTCCATTGTGTCGGCCTTTTGTTGTGTTTTGCTTGTTCATTAAAATCTCGGATTCTGTGTAAAACATTTTTTAATAAATATTATAAAATGGGAGCTGCAGCAAAAAACAAAATTGTTTACAAGAAAAACAATTAAACTAAGCAAACGACAGAAAAGACAAACAAAGCTACGCAGTTAAAGACCCTAAAAAATGTCAACTGCGAACCGATGGAAGCTGTGATTTCAGGCCTGCCGTCTGGGTGCCTCGTAGGCTACACAGACCTGCAAATCTCGAGCCTAGAGAGACTCCGGGGCACACATTTTGCTGCTCTGTCTCAGTCAACTCCCGACCGGCGGTCCAGACAGTTGTCGGACTGTCATAAAACAATTAAGTTTAATTTTGTCACCGTGCCCAGGCCGTGCTAGTGCGATGGCTGAAAGCCCCAGCCCCCACCCAAACTTAAGCCCCAGACTGATGCAGGCCCCAGGCTGAGGCGTAATTAACGCATGCTTTGTAGTTGTTGTTGTTGCTTGGTAATTGTGCACCTGTTGCCGCCTTTTGTGTCTATTGCAGCACGGCAACATTGTCAACAAATTGCATGCCAGGGATGCAGAGTGTCAGCCTGTTGCTGCAACAATAGCTTGCCAAATCAGTTAATAGCCTTACGAAATGGTTTTTATTACGCCAAATTCATTTCAGCATTGGCATCAATTCCCCAGAAATATAAGACAATGCTAGGGCTAGAGCAACTAACTTTATATGTGAGTATAATATATTAAAACTATCGTTCACAACAGACTAAATACTTCAAAGATGTCAATATCGACAACTCTTAATATCTGACTGAAAATATTACATACCGCTCCATTTTTATCGAAGTTATGCTTTATGAATATCTATTTAATTAAAAACTCTAATGAATCAGATTGAAGGCTGTTTTTGCAGGCATAGAAAAAATTTAAAGGGGTGGTGCCCTGTTTAAAATTTCTTCTACCTTAGTATGTATTTTCTTTTTTTTTTTAAGCTTTGATAAGTAACGATAATCAGTTCATTGTATTAAATTTTAGTTTTTACTTTTAAATTTCGTATTTTAAAAAATTAAGCCATTAAGTGATCGACTGCTTTTAATTGACGTTAATAATTAAATAAATTGTCATTCAAATATGAGAAACCAGTTCGATCACAACTGTGCTAGAACTTATTTTATCCTTATGGCTATTATGAGACTTTATCTTTGAAAATGTTAACTATAAACTTGTATAGTCGATAGTTATACTATCTTTGACATGTATTAAAAATTCTAAAAAGTGATTTTGAAAATAAGGTTACTTAAGTTATATTCACAAGATTGCAAGTATTCTAAATAATACATTTGGCTAAAAAAAAAATGTTAGAATGTGCTTTGGATATTGTTAGTGGAAAGCGGTCAGAGCTTTGCTATCATATTGACGCCTTTATTGCCATTTCGATTTTTTTTTTTAAATTACCACAATTCCACCGCATTTACAACACACTTGCTGTTCATAATTGAAAGCGTAAAGTCTATGAAATTTCTGGCTGAAGTAGTAAAATCTTTGAATTAGTTGCCAGTTTTAGTTCCGGCTACTCATGCTGGTGATATTAAATAGCTAAGACAAATAAATTAAATCGTAAAAAGCAGCACTCGTAAATTGTGCTAATTATATGTCACTCAAAACTGAAAGCCGAAGAGAAGAAACAATACCCCTGCTTTGTGCCCAAACAGACCATGGGCAATGTGTTCCCCGATAGTCGGAGCACCCACAACAAACGGTAGCCTCTCCGATCAAATGAAATATTGCTACACAATATTCGATTTTCGTACTCGTATTGTGTGTTTTATGGCCACGTTAATGAAAATGGCTGGGCAATCGGGAATTGTTCGCATTGTTGGCGACAACGGCGGCACTTCGAGTGGCTGTAAAACATAAATAAATAAATTCGAGACTCGTGACATTTGTAAATTGTTTTAGCAAATCAATAAACCCAATTTCACGGCTACCATCGACTTGCTGCCACCTCGAATTATGTGATAATTGACAGCTAATTGCGAAAGCAGGTCTCGAGACGTCTCCAGGACAGCAGCATATATCCAATTGTCCATCATCAACATTGTCGTTGTTGTTGCTGTGGTTGTTGTCGATTTGTTTTTGTTTTTGTCTGTTCCGCATATTTGCGCAGGCGCCCGCGATTCCATTGAGTTCTCCCCAGTTGCTGCCGGTTGAAGTTGATGTTGAAGTTGATGTTGAGGCTGATGATTAATGGCGAAAATGTAACCGTCACTGGTTACATGTGGCCAAGTCGAGATCTCACAACTGGGACCAGATTTGTTCAGCGAAACGGTGGTCCGTTCCGGATGTGAAGCCGTGAGGATGTTGACGTTTAACTGTGTCGCTAATTGGCCGATTTTTGCTTTAAGCCGCCTTTTGACAAATGACAACCGACCACAATGAGACACGGCTTTTGTCCTATTGTCGTACATTTAACTGGCATTTGTTCGTTTGCACTGCACTGCGGTGGGGCTAACTATTCGCATTATCTAGTTTGCACTTCCTATAACGCATAACGGTAAAAGAAGCTTAACAGCATTTCAAAAATGCCTTAAACTCCTCAGATGATATTACGTACAAACAGCTTAACCTAATGAATGTAGGTCAAATTACAAAGTTAATACAAATTATCATTTAAAGATGCCAGTTTTAATGAGAAAAAAGCTTTTCAATCAAATCTTTTATTCCAAAGTGTAATAAAATGTATTTTCGTTTAAAATAATAATTTAGGGATTATACACTTTTTTTTTTTTTTTCTATTTTGAGCAGATTCAAATTCATTAGAATGTATGTATGTCGGAAATTGATCAACACATTTTATACATATTATTCTCCTTTATACATATAATTATTATTTAAATCAAACTCATTTTAAAATGAAGCATAAGAAAATAATCAACAATTGTTTAGAGCTTCTGACAATCCACTTTCATATGTGGAGAATTGTTGAAGGTATACTTAAAATACATATACTCCTTGAGCGGGAAATTCTTATGTTAAGGTTGCACATAAAAAAGATAACTTAATATATGCTCGATTCAATTTCATCTAATTTTCACAGTTAAATACTTAAAAATTATCTATTAAAAGTTAAAAAAGACTCATTTTGCAACCTAAAATTTTTTGGTGATCTACTTATCATATTATCAGGTGTGCTACAGAAATCGTAAGTGAAAGCAAATTCAGAAAAAAGCAATTCCACTCCGAAGTCTAGTGACGAAAACATTTTCATGCTCTAAAATTTCTGATATCCAATTTTGTGACGAATAATATTAAGTTTTACATATAAATTATTTTAAACAAAATTTTGGCGCCGTCCAATAACTTTTAAATTTATTTAAGCTACTCAATATCAATTACACTAGTTTACAAAATAAAATTTTTTTTTTGCAAAGTGAATGAAAGTATTTTTTTCTTATGGACTTTGGCCGGCTAAACACGAAAATTGCAATTAAAAATTTTTTTATGGAAGCGTTTTCGAAATATTAGAATTTTTTCGAATTTTTCAGGTTACTCCAACACTTTTGAGTATACTTCCAAATCTACTTGTCTAAATTTGCCAACCAAGCACTTAAATTAAAGGTAAGTTAATTCTCTTCCACTTTTTTTCATAGAGTATTAAGATCGGTTCAGCAGTTCAGGTGCTAGCGATTTTATAAAGTTCGAAAATGGGCGTTTTTTGTGATTTTTTGAGCTTGAAAGCTAACATATCGTCCTGGAAAAAATAGAAATCAATGAGATAAAATATGTGCAAGGGCAAAGGCGAACATTTTCCACAACTTTTGGGCCAGTTAAAGCTGCATTAGTTCGCCATCTGTCGATGGATTTGCATTAACTATACCTTATTTTCTTTGAAACAGTATCGGCTCTATGATAAACGAGTAAAAAAAATTTTATCTCATTGATTTCTATTTTTTCCAGGACGATATGTTAGCTTTCAAGCTCAAAAAATCACAAAAAACGCCCATTTTCGAACTTTATAAAATCGCTAGCACCTGAACTGCTGAACCGATCTTAATACTCTATGGAAAAACGTTGAAGAGAATTAACTTACCTTTAATTTAAGTGCTTGGTTGGCAAATTTAGACAAGTAGATTTGGAAGTATACTCAAAAGTGTTGGAGTAACCTGAAAAAATCGAAAAAATTCTAATATTTCGAAAACGCTTCCATAAAAAAATTTTTAATTGCCATTTTCGTGTTTAGCGGGCCAAAGTCCATAAGAAAAAAATACTTTCATTCACTTTGCATTTTGGCTGTAAACTAGTGTTATTATATAAATAAATAAAATAATATTAATTAAAGAAGAAATAAAATAAAATCCTTCTATTCTGCAATGATAAACTTAAAAAAGTTGCTAACCCAACCCTTGGGAAATTTAATCTGAGAAGGGGCCAACCCTAGCAGCCTAGTTCGAAAAGGTTGGTGAACCTGCTAAAAACTATAAATTACTCGAAGTTCTGTGGCACGGAGAAATTTTCGAAGTGGAATTGCTTTTCTGTGAAAAGCGATTTCACTTGTGATTTCTGTAGCACGCCTGATATACAAATTGAACAAAAAACTAAATTTCAAATAACCTGCGTCTAAAATGGAACTTGTTTGCCTTAAAGTCAAGTAGCGGGAGCTTTAAGAATGTTTTAATGTGTAATTAAAGTTAATTGAATCAAATAGCCACAGCACAAACGAAATACGTAAAGTCGTAAGAGCATGTCAAGACCCGGTCCTAGTTATAAATAGTATATAACACTCACATCTAGCGACAATTTATGACACACTTTTTTACTATTGTTTGTTGGATTTTTTTAATTTTGTGTGGCATTCGTATAACCAAAACGTCAGCTAAAAGCTTGCTAAGATCTTCATTTGAAAGGCGTACGCTGAAAATTGTCAGCAATTTTGATGAAAATAATTGGCCAACTGTGGGCGATGCTCAATGGTCAGCGGTTGGACAACAACGGGCGACAACGATCCAATTAAAGCCGCGACAAAATGCGTACGTGTTCATAAATATTGTCAATTAGCGGCGGGTTCACCCAACGTCTTGGCAGCCAGGGCTAATTGCGAACCACGGTTGCGTCCTCGGGAACAAGTTACGCAACAATCGGTGGCAATCGAAGGCGATCGCAGATCACAGATCGCAGATCGAAGCGTTGACAGTGGAGTTGTGTCGTTTCGTTCAGAATAAGTTTAAGTGAACGGGACATTAAATTTTCCTTAAAATTGATTTTAGCTTGTACAAACAATTCCTATTGGTAAATGAAGTTTAGTAATTCAATTAAATTTCTTCTTTATTAATACATCAACAATTATTATAACATGTTTTTAAATATGTTTTTTTTTTGTTTGAATATTGTTTTTAATATATTACTAACCATTTATTATAAAATTAATAAGAAGTTAAATGCACTTTCCAAAAATATAAATAGCATACGAAAAAGCTTAACTAGTTTTATTTTAATACTACATAGTATATACTTTTGAAATTTCCTGGTTTATATTTAATTTATTTATCGATTTAACGTTGATCGTTAACGTAAAATCCGTCGACAGAAAGAAATTATTTTGAATTTAAAATAAGACTATGAAGTAAGAATAAAATCAATTTAAGTTTTTAAGTATATTATGTACAATTTGAAATTTATAACTGACAAATTAGTTTTCTTTTAAGTCTGGGAGTATACAAAAATTATTGAATTGATCCCACATTAATTGCTAAATTTTAACAAATGTGACTGATTTAAAAATGAACAATTGAACTAATTCACCAAATTGAACTAGGAGTCGCAGCTCTGTCAGACAGGGACTCATCAATGGGGGGATTGAGTTACATTTACGAGCTCAAACTCGAGGGACAGTTGCAAGTTGGCGGCAGTCTGATTGATCAAACGGTGACAATATGGCACTTACGGGTGCAATCAAGCAACCAGAGTCTCCCCCTCATTTTCTACTCCCTCTCCCTCCACCCTCACTCTCCCTCTCTGTCTTTCTCTCTATTGCTTCAAGCGATCTCTCATTATTTTACAAAGCGTGCGGACTGCATAGCAAAGCGTTGCCATTGCTGCATGCCGCTTGATTAGCTCACCTCTTGCTCTCTTTTCTCCTTCTCTCCTGTCTCTTTATCTGGCTGTGGTCTGGTGGCTTGTTGCCTTAGTGGTGCAGTGACTCTGTGGCTACTGTTTAAACTCTAATGGTCTCCTTAATTTACAGGCCTTGCATTCCGCGTCCATTGGGTGTCGTTTTGTAATCCTTTAGTTAATTAAATTAATTAAATGGGCGAATTGGCGCTTCGGGGATTTGAATTATGTCCCAGAGTGTGTGAATTATGTCTGCGATGAGTGCATAAAGTTGAGAGTAGCAAAATACAGACGAGAACTCATTTAAGATCGAAGTTTGTCGATGGCTTGCAACTGATTTCAGCAGCAAGTTTGGTTTCTTTTGAAAGCAGATTTCCTTGTTGTTGATTTGTTCATTTAGTTACGAGTAATGAAGTGGACCTTAAATTTATACATGTGTTGGCCTGATAAGCTGTTGGTTTCATTTGCTAATTGCAGTCTAAGAGACTAATCAATTCGATCTTTGTAGGGCACAGCTTCCGTTTAATTTGTTTATAAAGAACATGCATAGATCTATGATGAGTACCTTGGGAAAAGACGACTGTTGCCCTAAGTACATTTCGTTTGAAATTCAATTAAATAAAAGTTTCATTTGACCTTTATCCGTTCCATTCCCCAACGGCGGACAATCAAACAGGTGGCTTATAAAGCAATCTCTCTCTCTATTTCTCTCTCTCTGTCTCTCTCTCGCGGCTACTTTTGACTACTGTATGGACAGGCAGGCAGTCGTCAGTTTTATGATCCGAAAATTTAAATTATGGAGCAATTAAAGAGCACATCTATTATAATAAAAAATCAAAGTAAACAAAATAAAAGGCAACAATCGCAGTCGAAACGGCAACTTATATGCTTGAATCGAGTTGAGAATGCGGAGATGGGGGAGGGGGAAGGGGGAAGGGGGACAGCTAATTAAATGTAATTAATTTTCACATGCCTCAAAATTAAATGCATTTAAATCGGAGACAAATACGGAGAGTGTGAGCTTTATAAATAGCGTTTGGTTTAATTGCCCGCCGTTTGTTAAAAGCGATTGAAAAAGTTTCATTAAGATAAACAGCGCAACAACAACGATTTATATATGAGCCATAACAACAAATACAACAACGGCGGCGGCAACAAAACTTCACAAAAGTTATGGCAATTTTAATTATAATTTAAGCTCGACTATGACGACAGGTGAATAAACCATGGGTCATGCCAATCCCAACACAACCGAGCGTCATCTACAATACTAAATTCAAGCGACTAACTCAGTTAAAAGCCAACATTTGGGCCATTTACCGTTGCGCCCTTAAGGCGTGGTCACCAAAAAAAAAACAAAAAAAAAACACTGCTTGTTTCATTTTTGAGGGCAACATTTTGGACAACACACATATTTGCTGCTGCTACTGGACGGGAAGCTATTGCTCCAAGCCGAGTCTGCCTCTGACTCTCAGTCTGAGTCTCAATCTCAGTTGCTGATGCTGTGGCTCGATCGCTTGCCATCTCGCTCGCACGCTTAACGACCACAAATTCAACGGAAAAATGGCGTTTAACTGTAACTGGCAATGTGAAACATTTTCGGGTCAGGTGCTTCAACGAGATTTCACCAACCTGCAAGTCTGTTTCAGTCAGTGTAGCAACATACGCAGCCAACGCCCCACAGTTTTTATTATCTTACGGTAATATCGCTCATAAAGCGACTGTGTTGCTCTTTCATCATCATCATCAACAGCAGCATCATCATCATCATGTGGTCAGCCTTCGGTGATGATGAGATGATCTCTAGACGCATACATATAGCAACGTCAGCTCGTTATGGTTTCCTACATGCCTTGTCTTCTATCTCTTCTCTTGTCTCCTCTCCAGTTGGTAATGTCTACACGGTCGCCTTTTGCTTTTTTGGTGTTATTTTTCATTTGGTTATTGTGCAGATTTATCTTCAATGTTTGCTCTTTTGATTGGTACCCTGTATACAGCTTTTTTGCTTCTTCTTTCATGGTTTTTACTCATTGTTTTTTTTTATTGCCGGTCGTTTGTTTGTTCGGTCAACTCTTTACTGCAGTTTCCGGTCGAAAGGGCGCCCGAAAGAAAGAAGATAACTGAAATTGCCATTTTGTGTCGGCTAAATCAAATAAGAGAAAACAGGGTCGAGAGGAGCGATGTAAAGCGATTGCATTTTAGGTCAAGCATCCAAAAATTTCGAAGGACCATTCACAACAATGAAGTAGAACTAATATTTTGTCATTTGAATAGTTTTAATAAATACATTCAATGTTTTGTGTCATTGAAATATAAACATTTAAGAAAATCTTTTTTCTTCCGAAAGCAATAATTTATAAAGACTAAAGACATTCCCTCTAATTATCTACATTCATTTCATAAAACTTTTATTATTATAAAATTCTATACGCTTCCACAAAACTCTTAATTAATTACTAATAATATAATTTAATTACTTTAAGCTAATTTGTAAAAATAAAAATTGTTTGTTTATCTATTATTAATTTTTAATCGAATTACATATAGTATGAACGCAAAATTTAGTATAAGTATTGAAAATTTTCTTTAATGAGGTGTATTACAGTCGATCTTCTCTAACTCGAGTCACGATTTTCCAAAGAAAAAGCTCGAATTTTAGAGACTTTGAGATATGAAATGAGCTGGAGAAAATTCGAGTTATGAAAGTTCGACTGCATTTGAGAAATATGACTATTAGAGAGCATAAATTTTTTTTCACAAAAATGGTAACCCATCAACGGTCAATTCTAATATGTTTTCACAAAAAAACCATAGTTCTAAAATCAATTCCTGGTCCGCGATTTTTGAGTTGACAAATTTTCTTTTTGAAATTTTATATTCAGGCATGCCACAGAAATCACTAGTGAAAGCGATTTCAGAGAAAACAATTCCACTTCGAAAATTTCTCCGTGCCACAGAACTTCAAGTATTTTATAGTTTTTAGAATGTTCACCAACCTTTTCGATCTAGGCTGCTAGGGTTGGCCCCTTCTCAGATTAAATTTCCCAAGGGTTTGTTTAGCAACTTTTTAAAGTTTATCATTGCAGAATATCAAATTTTCATTTTAATTCTTATTTAATTTATATAATTCAATTTATTTATATAATAATTGATATTGTGTAGCTTAAAAAATTTTAAAAGTTATTGGCGCGGCAAACAATAAAAGTTTCTCGACAACTCTAAAATCAAAAATTCGGACAAGAAATGTGACATTATTCTCATGGCATCGGACGCCAGTGAATTGAGCGATGATTTCATCTCACTCAAAATTGTTCAGGTGATTGGACTGTGGCACGGAGAAATGAAATTGACGTGAAAGTCAAGTGAAAGAGATTTCTGTGGCATGCCTGATTAAAAGCATATGCTTAGTTTTGGTTCGATCTTGACAAGATTGGTATCAATACTCTTACTCTCCAGGATTTATGGAATTCCATAGTATCAATAAGCCAACTGTCTTTGAGAAGACGAATATTATGTTCTTTGACTCTACGCAGTTTTGATACCATTTATGTCAGGATTAGACAAAAACAGACAGAAATGCTAATAATCAGGCATGCCACAAAAATCACTAGTGAAAGCGATTTCATAGAAAAGCAATTCCACTTCGAAAATTTCTCCGTGCCACAGAACTTCGAGTAATTTATAGTTCTTAGCATGTTCATCAACCTTTTCGTACTAGGCTGCTAGGGTTGGCCCCTTCTCAGATTAAATTTTCCAAGGGTTTGTTTAGCCACTTTTTAAAGTTTATCATAGCAGAATATCAAATTTTCATTTTAATTCTTATTTAATTTATATAATTCAATTTAATTATATAATAATTGATATTGTATAGCTTAAAAAAATTTAAAAGTTATTGGCGCAGCAAACAATAAAAGTTTCTCGACAACTCTAAATTCAAAAATTCGGACAAGAAATGTGACATTATTCTCATGGCATCGGACGCCAGTGAATTGAGCGATGATTTCATCTCACTCAAAATTGTTTAGGTGATTGGACTGTGGCACGGAGAAATGAAATTTACGTGAAAGTCAAGTGAAAGAGATTTCTGTGGCATACCTGAATATAAAATTTCAAATAAATAAATTTTCCAATTCATAAAGCGCGAACCAGGAATTGATCTTAAAACTATGGTTTCTTGGTCAAAACATCTTAGAATTGACCGTAGATTACGAATATGGGTTACCATTTTTAAATTTGTTGTGCCCGTACAAATCGATGCACCCTAATGACTATATCAGCACCTCCCTTAAACTTTTAACCTTTTTATACAGTAAAGAAATGGACTAAGCCCAAATATTTGTCATAAGTACTAAACAAGAAGATAGAGACTTAAAACTCTGCAGAAATTGTTAGCCGAGGACTGCTAGAAAAATTTTCCGACGTCATAGAGCTTTGTATACAATTTTCTAACGAATTTTGCTCAAACTATTTAAGGTTCGTCCAACTTATTTGCACTCGACAGACAATATTTTTTAATGTTTTTTTTTATTTTATGTTATTTGAGTATAGTATGTGTCAATTTTTAATAAAATAGCAAAGCGGCAACAGGAATATTGTATAGACTAAACTAAAATGTTGTATTTTTTACGCCCATACGCATTTCCAGTCTGTAAGATCGAGATGAAAAAGCTTAAGAATCACAGATAGAATAGAGAAATATTATCTTTACTATGCACAAATAAAATTATATTCACGCTAACATTCGCAAATTTCAGAGTTTTCCCCTTCACTTCGTTGCTAATTAAAGCTGGTGTGAAATTCCAAAGCTTAAGTGCACAGGAGTTGTTAATGACCAACTCTAGAGAACTGTGAATAATGCCAGCCTATTAAAGTGACACATTTAATGTCGCAGCACCCGTAGGTCAAGGACAATGATTGGATCAGTTAAAGCTAAAAATTTTTCCAGACAGCAAAATAAATTGATTGCACACGCACCGGACTGTGGTTTAATCATTACGTTTAAATCTAATAGAGCATCCAGTGCCGTCGTATGAATACACACTGGTGCAATTGTTTACTTTTTTGCGACAACATTTCTCATTTTGTTTTATAGCCCAACACAACGATGAACGATGAACAATGAACGAGTGGATCGCGGATAATGGGGGAATGGACACGGACACGGGGTCAAATTATACGTACACTTGGAGTGCTCTCTCGCCATCAACAACAGCAGCAACACATGTCATTGCTACAGGTGAGCTTGTCTGTTGATTTGAATTCGTTGATAACACGGCGCGATCTCTGCTGCAGCTGAGTGCCCGAGAGAATGTGCCGTCTTCCCCCTCCGCCATTCCATTTGGACGCCTGACAAACGCACTCCGCACGTAACGCTAATTAGCTGGTGTTTTAAGGCCCCTTCAAGGCATCAGCCACCAGGCAGCAGACACCAGGCTGCAGCTCCAGCGCACGAGTCGACGGCCATTACGAATATGCATATAAACATATATGTACACATATACTCATATTCATACTTATAATGCTCATTATGGGATGAGTTAGTACAGCAGTTGAGTGGATGACTGAATGACATATGTGGCAAATACTTACGATATGAGTTGGCTAATTCATTTTAAACAGTTTTTATAAAAATGTACAGTGAAGCTCCTTTCTGTTCCTTATATATCAACAAATTTAATTATAAAACTCTGTAAATAAATCTGTGACTGTAGTGTCAACTGATTATTAAACTTAAATTGAAGCTTCAGTGACGAATTGTAGTACTATTAATTTGCTTAATAGATTTGTAATAGATTGTTTTTTTAATTATTGCTATTAGCTGTAACATTTTTGAGACACAAACAAAATGTAATCAGTCTACTGTACGCTAATTATAACTTTACTACAGTTCCACTTTAAAAAACAGCATTTTTTTTTGGTTCTGTTCCTTAAAATCATGATCCCAAAAGTACTTCAGTTAAGAATACTTTCTATAAAAAGTTAAAATATATATTGGGCCACCCTAAAGCAAGTAACTACAATGATCTAATACAATCAGATTTTTGTTGAAGGCTTACAAAACTAATTATAATTTTTTGTTCTAAAAAATGTTTGTTAAGTATTCACAATTAAAGAAATAAAAGTGTCTTCTCCTGTTTTCTATCTTAAGCAACGGAAAATGCCAAAAAAGTTTTAGTGGCAGACTATTATCGCTTACTTACTAATGACATATTTTTAGAACCGTTTTTACAACATAGTCATTATCTGCAATAAATTAATTTACCTGGAAATTAAAAGTTAATCAGAATCAATCCGAACTGGCTTTTCAATTAAATATCTTCAATCAATCAATCTTCAATCTACAGTTCAATTACAAACAGAACGAAGTTAAAATATCAGTAAAGCCTGAAAATATGCAATAGTTTCTAAACGTCAATCACACAGTTCTCCAAAACCAGCCTAATACTACGCAACCAAAACAAGCAGTCCGAACTAAAAATAAGTGAATTGATTTACTTAAATTTCGTTTCGTTTTGTTTTTAACACAAGAGCACATATATTTTTTTATTTCTTTGTAAATTTTGTCGTTGACACTTAAATGCTAAACAATATGTACAAATATATCCATCGTTAGAGTTGTTTTGTGTATTTCTATGTACGGCCTAAGTACAAGTAGTATATAAGTAAGTGAGTATTTGTGATTTGCTTAAGCAATAAATAAAGAAAAATAGTTTGAGTTTTAGTTCTTGTAAATTGATTATTGGTTGAAGTTAATCAAGCGAGTGCGGCGGTTAATCCTTGTAGTATTTCCAACTTTATCCATATATTTAGTATGGAAGGAACAATGGACGACATGTGACCTCTGATCTCTGACGCAATGAAGTTCCATCACAGTAGTGTCGTTGTATGTGTGTATGTGAGTGCTTACATAAGTGTTAGTAATATCGCTTACTGGCAACATAAATGCAAACATAACATCAACTTTCAACAAATTTGTTCACAATATTTTTTTTGCTTTACAGCTTTATGCTAACAACATTAACTACCAAAAACCATTAACTGCTAAATGCTAAACAAAATTCGTTTAGTTTGACTAACATTTTTTGCGATTTGTGAGCGTGAAAAACGTTTTATTCGACCCAAGTCACTTGCTCCACAATTTCGCCAACTGCAATAATTGTGTCGTAAGTGACATAGTTTTGATAAGTTATTTAATTTCATTCCGTATGTGTTACTGGTATTACCTACTAAGTATGTATAAGTTAATTAGTTGCTTCCAACTCTGGACAAGACACACATTCAGCAAATTGCTCATATCATCAATATGTTTTGTGAAATATCATTTTAAACTGGGTCTGAATGATTTGTGCATAGAAAACTATTTACAATGTGCATAGGGCGGGGAAAGGGGATTCTAATACATAGTCCACTTTAGATTGGGCTAAGATTAGTTAGACTTAAGCTTAGTTTTCCGTGTGCGGATAAGACTGCTGCTGCAGTGGTTGATGATAGTGCATAGAAGAACCTGCTTGGGTGGAGGACGAACTCGTTGTTGTGGTAGCAGGTTTGATCGCAGGTTTGAGATCCTCAATTTGTATAAGTTGCTCGATGGGTATCAACGACAGCTCACCACCCACAGGCTGAGGCATTGGCAGCTTGGCCAGAGCCTAAAAAATTAAAGATAAAACATTTTAAACAATAATTTATATTTATTTATTTTATTACCCTTGCAGTTGGTACTATAATTATGGCAATAAATATGTAATTAATTAAATAAAGCGAGAGCGGAGAGTTGTGAACGTTTTATTGTGCTTTGTAGCACAAAAAAAAAAACATTTAAATTAAACAATTGTATTATGTTTAACGATGCCAAAGTTTCAATAGTCATCGATTTTTGTTTCAGTATCGTCTGCACTGTGAGACGATTTCGGGCTGACTTCGGCTCGTGTACATTTGAAAGGCAGATACGCCTTTTCCAAGTCAAAAATGAAAAATAAAATAAATACATCTTAGACTATATCATATAGCTGTCATTGGAACAATTGGTTTAAAATTTAACGCAGTGCTCTGCAAGGGTATAAAATCTCCGAAGTGCAAAGATAACTCTTTCTATCTTGTTGAATAATAATACTATTCCTACCTTGGCATGCTCCACAGCAATCGTTGCTGCCTTTTCCGCCTCACGCTGTCGACGCTCCTTCAGCTTGAGGGAGAAAATGGCCACAGAGCGCGCACTCTTGACCAGTTTCTGCTTTAGCCGCGATTTCTTGGCCGCCAATTCAGCTGCTGTTGTTGGAAAGCAATTTATTTTGGTGAAGTTATCATTTACATAGTTCAAAACTAACCTTTAGCCTCATCATCTGTGTTGCCCGCGGATGTGGATGCAGCGGAAGCAGCTGCCTGTTCCTGTTCCTTTTCCCTCTCCTTCTCTTTCTCCTTCTCCTTCTCTTTCTCCTTTTCTTTCTCTTTCACCTTCTCCTTTTCCCTCTCCTTCTCTTTTTCCTTTTCCTTCTCCCGCTCTTCCTTGGCCTGCTTTTGCTGCTGTTTCTGTGATGAACTCGATGAGGAATTTGATAGAGCGCCCACACTGGGTCGTGACTGGGAGTTGCTGATGCTGCTGGAGACGCCAGGTCCAACACCACTGGGACTAAAAACGCTGCCTCCACCACCCGAAGATGAAGATGATGACGCCACAATTTGCTGCTGTTGCTGAGAGGCGGGAGGCGTGGCCAGCAATGCACCAGATGCACCAGTCTTCAATGCCACATTGCTCCAGGATGGCGCAGGCTTGAGGATATCCGCGTTGTCGACATTACTTGTAAGTTCCTTGACACGAGAACATAGAGTTGTTGATCAGCAGATGGTCGACTAAATGATACCATGCAACCAAACTACACACATCGAAAGCTTTCGGGTTAAATTCATAATATTCATGCAATAGACAAGGGCATGTGAGTGTTAAGCCAGCGTGAAAATGGCTTAAGCGGTTGCCGTATAATAATTTTAATATTGTTTATTTTTTTTTATTTTAGTTGCCCCTTCTCATTACCAAAAAGCTTTGAACTCTAAACAAAATTGGGTTTCAGCTTCAACTTAAGTTAAACGTAAACGTTGATAACACAATTTAAATAAATATTAATATTGGTTTTGGTATTCAAGCTCTTTAACATCATCAAGCTGCAGCCCCTTTTGGGGGTCTGTCAACAGCAAACATCGAGCACACACATTGAACAACTGTATACAGTGGATAATTATTGTATTAATGAATTGTGCACATCTTTCACTACCTTGGCAATGCAATCTATGCTTCTATGCAGGCTCGCATTGTCGTTGACTTTTAAACGAGACATCCATTCAGGTGCGTGAAGTTTCATGTGTAGTTTATCCTTTAAACATGAGAACGTTGTTAGTGTTGCGCAAGATTGTTTAATTAAGTACAATATGTATCAACAGAAATTCCCTTATTTCATTTTAATTTTTTTAAAAATGTGAAATTCACTCGACTGATGAACTTTATTTGGTTCTAATTTTTTGGTTCACTTAAAAATATGATAAAATATTAAATATTCAAAAAATAACAAAATATAATTTTTAATGTTTACAGTTGACATATTAATATCTCAGAAAACTATTTACCACAAATATGACGGAACAAATCGTAAGCTTATTTCAAAGTGATCTAGATTAAGGTCAAATATATTTTAAATGCAAATTTTCTGTGCATGAGAGAATTTTGCAAGAAAGCCAGAAATACCTGGAATTAATACCGAAACCATAACAGTAACCGTTAACCGGTATGAACCGATTGAAATTGGTAACAGTAACTGAAACAAAAATTTTGTTATTATACCGATACCGAAAAGCCGAATTTATTCCAACGGAAATAACCGTTAAGAAACAACGATTCATTCATAACAGTTAAAAAATTTGATTTTTCTTTCTAATTTGTAGTTTGATCGCAGTAAAAAGATATTAATTTTTAATATTTATTAATATTTTTTCTTAAATTTACATATTTTTAACAATTTCAATATTTTTTTTGTAACCCGAAATCATACCTATTCATACCTATTTCAGAACCGAAACATAAAAAACCGGTAACCGTTACGTAACCGATATACAACAATTTTGCGTAGCCGATAACCGAAAACCTAAATGCGAAAATCGTAACTGAAACCGATATTCGATTCGATTTGGAGCCCTGCATATACACAAAACTTCAAATATGTCAATGTGAGGTAATTTTGTTCATCAGGTTAAATTACATTAAATTAAATTAAAAATGGTCAACCGGAAAAACTCATATTTATTGAACCCATGAAGAGAAGATAAAATAAAAAACCAATTATCTTTAACGTGTTTATAAAGTAAACAATTATAATTATATTAAACAATGTATTTATTTAATTATTTCCGCGTCACTTTGTTTCTGTTAATAACACTAAAGCCCCTTACCAATATCCCATTTGCACATTAACTTATTTTCTAAAAAATTAAAACGGTTCTTGGAACGGTCAGTAAAAAAGACTGTCATCAATATTTCGTAATAAAACAAACAAAATAATAAAAATACAAATAAAAACTAATGTAATTTTTTTTATGTGTGCAAATATGAAAATTAATTTTTTTCCAGAGGTTAAAAGGTATCACCGACAATTTAACTTTTCACCAACTATTTACTACGTACAACACATCACAAATTTAGCAATAGTATTTGTGAACTTTGGGACTTGGCACTAATAGCTGAGGGCACGTATCGAGGGATTTGCTGGTTTTCAGTCTACGCACAATAGGCAAGTGCGAATCAACTAGAGAGATTGTGTGTCTAGGTGTGGAAAGGATATATTTAATTTAGAGTCCTCTATGGCTTACGCTTATCGGCAAATGAGATGCGCTCTCGGCGGAGACTTTACGCGACTTGCTGTACGGCGGAATCTCTGATATATTCGACGCCTGTTGTTGTTGTAACTGTTGTGGGTGCTGGAGTTGTTGTAGTTGCAGCTGCCGCATTGAGGGACGCTGTGGACTGCTGCCGGTGCTGCTGCCAGTGTGATCAGCCGAATCGCTAGATCTCGTACGAAATGGTGGAATTTCTTGGATCTGCATCGATTGCAGGCGCGTACCGAAGCTGCCAGCGGCTGAGTTCAGGGCTAGCGTGCTGGCTGAAGCGCTGTGGCGCATGACAAGCGAGTTCAGAAAGAGTAAAAGAGAATAAAAATAGAGTGAAAATTGTAAAATAAAAAGTTGAGAAAAATGTGTAAGCACAGCAACTAAAGGAATTCCTTGCAGGAATGCCCTAATTTTATTTTTTTTTAAAGGAATAGCTATTTTAGAGAAAATATTTACAGAAAGTATCTTTAAAACAAATAGAAGCGACTTGTAAAGTGGAAGGCTCGGCCAATTGAGACAGTTACGCATAACAAATTTTGGAGCTATTGGAAAGCGAGAACAACACACAGCGGTTTCGAGAATACAGTATGTGGTAGTACATCAAGATCGATTTTATTTAAATATTTGTCGATTTACCCGCTGAGCAGCTGTTGTTGTTGTTTTTTTCTTTGACTTTGCGTTGACAGAGCGCTCAAATTGCGCACTGAATATCCAAGAAATGGCGGTATTTCCGGTATGAAGATTTGCGATTTTTTTCTACAACTTTTACAAGCGCTATAAAAGAATTATTGTGTATTAAAAAGTAACAAACTTGCATCGCTTATACAAATACAGAGGTGGTCAAAAGTATTTACACAACGTGGATTTTTTTGAGCTTTTAACTTTGATTGCTTATTGCTGCTGCTTATGCACTCAGATAACAAAATAACGGTTATTGTCGTGTTTCTACATCCATGCAGAAGCAAATGAAAGAAAAATTAGAAATTATAACTGTCCAGGGGATTAGCAAAGAAGAATTGAACTGATGCTTATCAGTTGTTAAAAGTATTTACACACATTTAATTCGCGTCAAAATTATTTACACACAACTTATCATATTTTTTTTTTGTTAAATATTTAATTTAAAAAAATTATTTTATTACTATATTATTAACCCAACCAATATCTACTTATACTGATTTTGGCATTAGTGTCAGCTTGCAACTTTGCTAGTACTGACTTAACCAAGTTAAGACCAAGCTCAAAGGCCAGTTTAGACCAAATTTCACACTTTCAGCTATAGTTTCGACGCAATACCGATCTCTATTTATGTTCCCCTAGTTCTTAACGAAAGTCCAAACATTTTCCATGATGCTAAGATCGGGACTTTGTGTGGGCCACGGAAGAACCGCCTGATTTAGGCCTTATTGGTGTTATCTAAGCAGCAGCAATAAGCAATCAATGTTGAAAGCTCAAAAAAATTCACGTTGTGTAAATACTTTTGACCACCTCTGTATTTCCCAAACAAAAAAAAATAAAGTAGTCTCTTATAAATTAAAACTGTCTGGCTTTCGAGAAGTTCGCATTTACTAAATATAAAGCAATCCAAAAAATAAAAACTGAAAAAAAAACCTAATCTTTATATATTTATTATAAAGCTTGAAATATTTATATGTCCTCTTTTATAGAAAAGGAAAGAGCACACTTAATAGAAAACAGAAAAATAAGTTATCAAACATCGGTCGAAAGCTAGAATCAAAAGTTTTAATTCTTGCGCTTTTAGTGTATGTATTGCATGCAATTATAAGATTTAAGAGTCTTTACTGTAATTGTATATAAAAAAAGTTGGAAAAAATGTAGTCTATAAAAATGTTGGTATGTGAGAGTTGGTGGCATGTAAGCTTCATTTGTCATCCATCGAATGGACTTAATTGACTTGACGTGAGCAAAATCATTATAAGGTAACCCCAAAGAGGATGGATCCTCTCAACAGTCGCTTACCCGCCATTGCCATCCTGATGCAAGCTGCTGAGTGAGGCGCCTCCGTGCGGTGGCGTCGATTCGTGCAAGGGTCGTATGAGTATTGTGCTAGTCTGCAATTAGGTTTGCATTTAAGCTTTCCACAAATTTACATACAATCAAGTACACTTACCTGGGATGGCGGTGAATCTGGCGAGGAGTCGCGGTTCTCGTAAATGTTGACATCCGCCTCAATGCTGCGCCCGAAGCGTGCAGCGGCCACCTCGTGTCCATAGAGCAGCAAATCCTCGGCCAGTTGACTCTCCATGGATTGATCATGCGTCGTATTGCCGCCCGTGCACTCCTGCTCCGGCTGAGTGGATGTGGTCGAGGGCGGCGTCGGTGGTGTGGGTCGTGGCGAGGTGCCCTTGCACTGCATCTCACGGCGACAATGCTCGGCACGTGCAATCTCCGCCGCCAACCAGGAGGGCAGCTCCGGCAACAGCCAGGTAAGAGCCTGACGCAGCCCCAGCATGATATGCTGCAAATAATAAGATTTAAAATGGGGTAAGAAAGCTGTACTTGAGAGTATATAGCTACGAAATAGCCAACGGGATGCCCTCTCTGCTGCTTCATTGCTCCTTATTTCTTTTGAAATATATATTCTCTTCATTTTTAATCAATCATTTTATTCATTTTGCTATTCTATTATAGTTTTAACGGTAGAACGATACTCATGACTTTATGTATCTATTAAATTATTCATTATATTCAAAAACATATTTAGATGGTACTGTTGGTCTTAAGGCCCTATTCTCCTTCAGCCTGCTGTTTTTGGACCTTTTTTGAAAAAATTCTCATTTGAAAACGCAAAAAGATATTTGAATTTTGTTTTTTTTATTAAATTAGTAATAAATAAAAGAAAATAAAAAAATTTTTTTCGCCGCGATACGAGGGCTGTTCAAAAAGTAATGAGACTTCAAAGTTGGTGGTGCAAAAAAAAGGTGTCGTCATGGCGGCCACGATTCCGGGTCTCCGGAGCGTCGGAAATTAAAAAAAAAAACGGGGTTATAATCAGTATAGATGTAATTCTGGCCCGAAGTAAAATAAAAATTTTGCGATTTTTTTTGACAAAATGGCGGCCACTTGAATTGACAAATCGAATTTGGACCCATTTTTTTGTAGTTTAGTGTAAAAAAAAATAGTAAAAAAAATCGCAAAATTTTTATTTTACTTCGGGCCAGAATGGTGACAATTCTACGTCGATTAAATTTTGTTTCATCCAAATCGGTTCAGTAGAACTGGCGGAATCGTGGCCGCCAGCTCGAAAAACGTGGTTTCGAGATAAACGCGTTTAAAGTTTTGACTTCACATGCATTAACATTAACATTGCTGGATAAAAATGGCCATATCTCCTTAAGTATTTCGAATTTCTACCCAAGCTATACTACTACCCAAGCTATAAATAAATGCAAAAAAAAAAAGTCGAAAAAAATTTTTTGCTGAAAGAGAATAGGGCCTTAAAGGCTCTGCGAAAGTTCATACAGATCTATCAGTGACAGAAAGCTCTCAACTATTTTTTTGACGAATACGGGATCTACAACCTCACAGCCCACTGGCGAAATTTAAGTAATTTCTGATTAATTATTAATTATTATTTTTTAAGTTTTACTTTTTTGCTTAAAAATAATTATCATTTGTTGAGTAGTAAGGTATTACTCAAAATTAATCATAATTTTGTGAGCTACTCAACAAAAATTAAAATTAATCTTTATTTTACAATTTTTTTAATAAAACTTATAATGATTACAGTCCCTGCTTTAAACTTTAAAGTAAGAACAAAAGGGGCTCCGCCCTTCGCCCGCTTCGCTCGCGGGGAGGTGCAGTTACAATCGAGTAAACTGGACGTATATTCAAAGCCTTTTGTTATAAGATTATAACCTGTTTCACTTTTTCAAAAAAGTTTTAAGGATGATTCTTTTAAGCCTTTCAAAAACCACTTGCTTCACTTTGTCGGTCAAATTAAAAGGAGCTTACGTATTTAATCAAACTTTATTAAATCTCCATTGTGACTCTCTTGCCAACTCAATACATTGAACAATTCCATTTTACCCTTTCTCAGGTATTTTAAATGGACGCAGGCTAAAATTAAAGTTGCATGATGAATGCTTTCCCCAGTCAACTTACCTCCAGTGTGACAATCAATATTATGGTCTGCGCGGTGGTCAAACCAGGCCACAGCCTGGACACCTGGCCGGACAGACCAATCAATGCACAGTTAACAATAACCGCGGCGAGGGACAAGATGCTGAGTGCATTCTGCCAGGTGCCAATGTTGGCCACACGCTGCCCAAACGGACGCTGATGCACGTGAGCCAACTTAAAGGCATCCGAGCGTATCTCCATCAGGTTGTTAATCAGAGCACAGATGCCTGCCAAGGGAAAGGCAGCTGAAAAGAGGACCACATAGCCCATCTGAACGAGCATCTCCAAGTGATCCGAGAAAGTCCCATCGTACTGGAAAAGTAAGTCGAATATTAGCCCCTTCATCAAATTTTCAACCAAGAACCTCCTACTTTGTACAACGAGCTCTCAATCTCCGCCTGTCCAATGTTGCGTTTACTTGCCGCCTGCTGTTGTTTCTCCTGTTTAGCCGGCTTGGCAGACGCCTCAGCTTTGAGCTTCTCTTCGGCGGTAGCCAATTCCTCGGCCAGACTACGATTGACATGCTGTGTGGGACTCAAAGCACCCCACATGTTGAAGCTCAGCTTGGCCAACTTCCATTGCTCCAGGAAATAAGGAATTGCCGATTCGCGTAGATTGCCAATTATTTGGCGAGAGATAAGCAGACCAGCGAGTTGCTATGTACAAGTATATAAGTAAATTAGCATGTACTTAAGTATCAAAGTATAAGCGAAGATACCTCTTTGAGCTTGTCCTCATCACGCAGATAAAATGCGATATAGAAGAGCGACAGAAACGAGTTGACGAATTGAAAGAGCGCGACTTTGGCTATCAAATGATTCTCATACTTTGATTGCAACCGATAATTCTCTAAAATATAAATTGATATTAGAGTACATTAATCTACGATGAATGAAATACTTACCGCGATCGTTGAGCCACACGGCCAGCTTAAAGTAGGCCTCATCCATCAGTGTAATGGCACCTGCCAGCAACACCTTTGGTATCACACTGAGACAGCACAGAACACTCTCCTCCGGCAGCTTGGAGTCCCACCAATCCTAATGGGTAAACAAACAAAAATATTGAATTGAGAATTGAATAGAATCTAGCTTAGCAGATTGACTTCATCATCAACATTAAACAGTTCACATGTTGCCCAACTCTTTTCTTTTTGACTTGCTATTAATTTTGATCCCGTTCTAAGTTAATTATTACTCGTTTTGCTGTTTACGCACTTCATTTCACTTATTTGCTGTGCTTATGAGCTTAATTCGATGTTATTAAGATATTTCCGTTGTTTTGTGGTAGGAAGCTCACATTAAATAAAGTTTTGCCTACAATTGAGCAACGAATGTGGTTCATGGCGCGATTTCCCCAGGGTTAATTCAGGACAATTAAGTGCCACTTAAAGTTCTGTCGCTAGAAAAGTCAACATTAACATTCGACTTTGAGATACCCTGTTAGTTCAAACATGAAATAACACATAACACTACGAATAAACTCCTCAATTGCCATTTTTGCTGAGTATTCATTAAAAAAACATTGCATACCAACAGGCGCCGATTGTGGCACACGATAACAATGAACTATTTGCGCTTTTTAAACTACATGTGCTTGTGTGTTTGTATGTTTCAACTTAATTAGCAGCTGGCTGGGCCAAGGTAGTTGGCCATAATTTACACAAAACAGGACAGCACAAAGGACAGGCTTATAATGAATGTCTAAAGCTGAAATATGCGCAGTTCATTTTAATCATGGGAATTATGTGAAAATTTATCGTTTGATAATGTTGACAAGCTCTACACGCTGTATCTGTTAGCCCTTAAGAAGTCTGTAAAAGTTAACATTTTAAGCTCTCGCTCTCTTCCATCGGTTCATCTGACCCAACTAGCGCTGTGCATAAAGTAAAAGCCCCATTATTCAGTTAGCTGCCACTTGACCACACACCTACAGGTATTAACTCTTTTACAACACTGACCAGCACACAACTTAAGCTTGTCAAGCACTCTATATCCCTGCTCCTGCTCGTGTCATGCATCATTTCAGCTGCATTTAAGCGCTTTTGCAGCTGCAATGAAAACCGAAAATGCCACTGTCCAGATTCCAGTTTAAGCCAAGGACCATGCATAAAACTTGAACAACAAAACACGTCAAGCTAACATGGCAGCAACAGTTTCAGCTATAGCTACAACAACAACAACATCATCATGGCACATGTCAGGTCAGCTTGGGGTCGTCCCGAAGTAAGGGTAAGCCATCTTCAGTTGGAGTCTGTTATGACATTCGTCTTTGGTAAGCCAGAGTTGGAAATGTCCACAAAGTGGCAGCTCTTTACCACAACAATCTTGTTTTAATGTTTAATCTTTATTAATTGTTCTTTGAAAAACTTTAATACGAATAAGCAGATCATGTATATTAGGATAACATTTTCGACTTAAAGGTTGCTCACTACGCTGCTTTCTATGTAGTTGCATGGCTAAAAAAAGACAATTTTTAAGACAAAAGAAGAGGGCTCTATCTTCAAAAAAAAATTAAAATGTTCATCATTTTACCAAACCTTAATCTCATTTTTAAAACCGTTATTATGTATTTATTAGAATATTGTAATAATCGTAATAATTACTATCAGGCCTGTTCCGGTTTTCACTTTTTATTTTATAGCATTTAGTGAAATGCATTTATTCACTTTCCATTAAGGCTAAGTATTTAAAAATTCTCGTTTTTCACGTTATCGGACTTAAGCTCACCACCTCAAAGTGAAATAAATCCGAAGAACTTCGCCGAAATGATATTAGAGCAGGTTAAAGAAATTCACTTCCGCAAAATCTTACCGAAAGTGACAACCGGAACAGGCCTGAATGTTTATAACAGCTTAGCTAAATCATTTTCTGTTTGGGTAACAAATTTGCCCACTTAGGCAAACTCTCGAATACTAAAAAATAAATATTCTCATTTGATTTTGGGCTATAGAACTATATTTCCATCGCAGTATCCACAGTAGCCCCCATAAATATATACTTTGTATTTGTAATCAAAAGTCCGTTTAACTGAACAAATATTTAAGTACATGAAATTTTGTGGGCTCAGTCTAATTGTTTTATTGTCAGAAGCATACTCTAAGAAAAGGAGGCTCCTAAATGATTACTATGTCACTTTGTTGACATTATCTTTTGTTTTAGTTGTTGCTATTGTTGTTGCTTTCACTTTTGTTGCTATTTTTAGCATTCAATTATGCGTAAAATTTGCCAACGTCAATCAACGCGCCTTACCAGTTTGTCAATGTCCGTTCTGGTTCCTATTTCGCTTTTTTCCTTTTCTCTCTATCTCTCTATCTGTATCTCTTATTTACTCTCAATCTGCACATTTTATCACTGTCGCCCTGCTCAGGCGAATTTCTTTTTCGCCAAAGGAGCAATTTAATTAATTCCAACTGGCAAGTCTGTGAGTGTGTGAGCCTGCGTGTTTGTATGTGTGGGATAGTATGTGGGTGTGGGTGCGTCCTTAAAAAATGCGTATGCAAATTGATGGCCAAAAGGCATTGCAAAAATTGTCTACGACTGCTCTGAGTAAAGTTTTAATTAAAACTCGCCTGGCGAGTCGTTGTCAAAAGTAAATAACCATACAAACTGTTAAGCAAATTTATTTAAGAAGTGTCATTATAGTCGAATAATATTTATAGGAAAAACATAGGATAAAACTTATGTAAAATCCTTCAAAATCTGATATGTCAACCCATTTACACATTCTAGAAATTTCTTATGAATGAAATCTTAAAAAACTCAAGTATTGGAATAACACCAATTTTTATATTTTTTTAATAAAAATAAAAATCGAACTTAAATGTAACACTTATTTTGATAGAGTAGAGATTTCGATGATCTTAAATTCATTCTCCTAACTGTAAATTATTGGTCTCCGATTATAACACCTTCAAAACAAAATATATCGTTCAAATCGTTCTTAAGCTAAAGAATTCCGACAAAACTGGAGACAACTGTTATTTATTACAAATATAAGAATATAATTACCAATCTAAGCCAGTTTATATAGTATATTTGTACACATATATCTTTTACCGCAGTTCCCAGCTATTCCGCATATACTATCCCCATTTATAAGCAATAATTTCAAGAAGTAATAACACGAAAATCGAACTCAAATATTTTCATTTACGAGCTGTTAGCATACCCCTTGTCTTGGTTAGCTATGTTATGAGTACTTCATGTGCGTGTAAGGTGACATGATATCAAGTCATAAGTGTGAAGAGCCAATCGAGTGTACGACGAAATATACTACATAATAATAAGTAATAATAATAGTGGTAAATAAATATAAGAACCTTGTGCAAATTATACATGCATTGAGTAATTCCTTTATCGGGTATGTTATGGTGATCCAGCCAATCCTGTGGAAAAGAACAACAAACAAAACGAAAAAAGAAACGAATAATTCAATGAGGCGTGATGAATGATAATCAACGTTTTCTATTTTTTTGTGCTTTTTTTGTGTTTTTTTTTTTGTGTTTATTGATAAGGAAAAAAAACACGAAGCAAAAAAAAACAAAAGCTACAAAATAGTTTTCGCATAAAACGTCGATGCAATAGGAAGCGAAGGTAAGCCGGAAAATGAGTCTGAACGAGTTTGATTGGTAGGTGTGAGGGGTCGTGCCTGTTAATGTGTGTGCAAGTGGGTGTGCAAGTGAGAGTGTGTGTGCCTTTGCGTGTGCTCGTAAAAGCGTGATGAGCAACAACAACGACAGCATCAACAAGCGCGCTAATGAAATGCAAAAGGATTCCTTTGAACAAATTGATAAACATGTCCCACACACATACACACACAAGCAATCACACACATAGAGACAATACATTCATAATATACACACTAACATACGCGACTTTAAAAACAGACAATTGCAATACACAAACAGGCAGAGGGGCAGAGTTGCCATGAAATGTAAAACAACATTAATAATACGCACTGTGTGACAATCGAGCAAAAAGGCTGAAGGAAATGACGAATTGGAAATACCCTTGCAAAACAATCAGTTTAAGAGCATGTCATTTACCTATCAGTTTTTAATATTAATTTCTAAAACTATTTTAATCCTTTATTTAAAATCTTATCTTACCCGCTTTTATTGAAAATCGTATCTTGCATTTTATATAACATTTATGGTAGTAAAAAAATCAGAAAATAAATTTGAAACAAAAATCAATTTCATTTATAATTTTCTATTTTATGGATCCTTGGATACAAGGGCGTCGGCAGGGGGCAAGGGGGGGCCGTTGCCCCCCTACAATCATAACTTTATCATATTACGCTTCCGAAATCCAACCAAAGTAGGTTTTTAGACTGCGAAGATTTTGTGTCAATTTTTCTAATAATATTTTGCTAATAATTGCTTAGATAATACTTAAATTGTTTAAATAACACTAGTTTACAATATAAAAAATATACATATGTTTGCTTCTCATGTCTCAATGCACTTTTCTTATGGAGTTTGGCCCGCTAAACACGCAAATCGTTCTTAAAATTTTTTTCATGGAACGTTTTCGTATTATAATTGTTTTTATCGAATTTTCGAAGTTTTTACGACATTTTAGAGAATACCATGAGATCCCATTAAACGATGTAGCGCAAAACGCTGGCTTGTTCCTATCGCAGCTATGTGATATAGTGGTCCGATTTCTATAAGATACTAAAATATTTTTAATCTGATACTTTGGTTGAGATATCTCAAAAAACAACAATAATTTTTATACTTAATCTTAATTTTCGATCAATAGTTACAATGACAGCTATTTTGTACGAAAATCTTAATGGTTGTTTAAGATATAGTCAGCGAAAAAAGTCACCTTATCAACATGTGATTAAAAAAAACAAAAAAATTTAAATTTAATAATTTTATTTTTATTTGGAAAGGTCGTTTAAATTCCGTTTGAATGATGAAAAAATATCTCAACGAATCTGACAAAATCAGCATATGATATGGTCCTAACTTTATGTTAAACACTTAAAATAAATTAAAAAAAAAATCACAAAAAAAAAACGGATTTTGGAACTTTTTAAAGTCGCTAGCTTCTGAACTACTAAGCCGATCTCAAATTTTATATGAGTGACGGTTGTAGAGGGATAAGTAACCTTTAATTTTAGCGCGTTTTTGGTCACATAGGTTAATTAGATCTCGTGGTATACTCTAAAATGTCGGAAAAGCATCGAAAATTCTGAAAAAAGTTATTATTTCGAGGACGCTTCCATGAAAAAAATGTTGTGCGATTTTCGTGTTTAGGGGCCAAGGTCCATAAAAAAAGTGCATGTAAACTAGGGTAATTAATGTGAAAGCGTGAAAAAAAATGTTTTGGCCCCCCCCTCATTGAGAAGCTGCCGACGCCCTTGCTTGGATATATAATTTTTATTTTAAATACAATATGAAATAAAACTAAATTAATTTTAAATTATAAATAAAAATATATAAACTGAAATAAAACCCATTAGTTTATAACGGTAAATTTCAGCTTTAGCAAATATTAAATTCCATTATGTTGTTAAGTTAAATAGATCTTTATTTTAAATATCTATAATTTATAGATATTTTTATTTATAGATATTTTAGGCATCTTTATTTTTTGTTCTGAACCGAAATTAACCCGTATTTAAACAACGAAACATATAAAAAAACTAGTAACCGTTACGAAACTGATATACCGACAATCGAGAACCAAAATAGGATCAAAAATAGGAAAAACTATATCCGGTTCGGGCTCGTGATATATATAATGAAAAAATTAAAAACAATTATTTCAATTGTTGGATTTTAATAAGAAACGAATGGGAATGAGAGAATTGTTCAAACTGTTAAATCATTTTAATTACCATCATACCATAACTTTGTTTGCAAGAGCATTGTTCATTCGGCTGTCCGAAATATACACTGTTGAAACTGTAGTTTATAAAAACGCTCACCTGGAAACGCAACATGAGAAACATCACGACAAATACCAAGCAGAGGCAGAGTCCAATCACAGGAAAGCTGACCAAGTAGCGAAAGGCGCGACGTTGCCAGGCAGGCGCCTCTTTTGGTTCCAGTCGACCCGTCACGTTGTTCTCCTCCAATGGACCCTATCAAACGTAATAGGAGACTTAGTCACAGCAACACAGATTGTAATAAAAAAAAATGCAATTACCTTGTAGAGCGGCCTGGGCGGTTCGAGCAGCTCTGGTGGCGTTGACAACGTGCCCCATCGAAAGGCCAACTCCACGGAGTATCGTTTCCAGGCCTCCAGATACAACGATGCCCAGGCCACATTGAAGAGCGAGAAGAGCACATGGCCCATATCCTGTGCCGTTTGACCTTTGCCCCACAGGATGCAATAGAGTATGGTGCCAAAAACAGCGGGCACACCCAAAGCACAGGTGTAGTGACCCAACCAGGCGAAGTACAGTGCAACCTTCACCCCAAAATAGGCGGCGATGTCATCCAAGGGCTGCGGGGCAAAGATCTGTTTCACCCAATGTGTCTGGAGCTGCGTCAGGGAGCAGGACTCGTGCAGTGGAAAGACCTGTGTGATCAGCCCCGACTCCTGCCAAGCGGCAACAATGCTTTGACCTTCAGCCACCGAAGCGCGACCTTGCAATGCATCGATATCACTGCAACCGGCCCGCAGTCCTTGCAGCACTTGCAACACGAGCCACTGACGCTCCTGCGATGTGAACAATGCGGTGCTGCCCACATCTCCTCTCAGCTGCTGGAAGCAGTGACTCTCGCGGGTGGTAAATTCACGTAATGCGCCGCCCAAATCCGGACGCAAACGTTTCGGTAGTCGTGCCTCCTCCGCCGCCTTGAAGAGGCTGCAACAAATAGATAACATATCAAATCTATGAATAGATGGCCTTTGACATGTGTCACATTGAATGTGAACTTCCGACTAAAATAGTCAGTAGTGACACATGGAAAGTATCATATTAATACGTGTAAATCGCCTTATTTAATGTTGAATGTAATCTTCCAATTATAACCATATTATATATTAATAACATTGAGATAGACAGTATGCTTCCTTAAATAAAACAAGTCTTACTATTGATATGTGATAATTTATAAATCATTTCTACTTTTGGCATTTTGGGAATATTCAATTTAAAAAAAGATTAATATAATGGCAGTTGTAGAATTAACATGAACATTTAAAAATGTGAAGCCTTCCAAGCTTTTTAATTGTCATTTTAAATTTGCCGACAATAAAATGTATAGATTATTTCCATTGCAACTGTATATGCAGGTAATCAAGTAGGTAGTTAGTTCTCTTGGACTAGTTTTGTATGATTAAAACTTGCCATGGGTTAATAAATAGTGAATATTACAGAAACAAAAACAGCATTATTTCATTGCGGTCGTATTTTTTTTATCAAAAACAATCGTTTCCTCCTTTATATTAGTCCATATTTTTTAATTTTCGGTTATTTAATTACGAATGAATCAGTGTGAAGCATTTAATAATAAGTTTGAGTGCCTACTTACAGCTACTTATATTTCTTTATCTAAAGAATAAAAGCAACAATTTGTTCACAATATTGATTGTCTTTAAGATTTTAAATTGTCAAAAAAAGTAAAGCTTTCATTATAGAGAGTATTAGCAAACATGAATGTATACCTACATATTAACTGGTGCGCTCACATAGAAGGCATTTCGTCCGGAGCTCTCGTGGGCCTTTACCTGGACTAGGAGACCCAGTCCAGCTGGCGGCTGGGAGCGTATGCGGGCGAGTAACCAGCGCAGAGCCTCATCCGGCGCATCCTCGGGAAATTCGATGACCACGTCGCATTGTGTGGGTATTTTGTTGAGCCAAAGGCGACGTGGCGTCATCAAATGTCCAGCGTAGGGCACTTTGCGGCGGAGTTGGCGGGAAGCTGCAACCACGTGGAAGGAAAATCAAGATTAATTGGTTACTACAAAATCCGTGGATGCAAGTCCGCATAAAAACGAAAAATATATTTTTTATATTTTTCGGTAAACGCTTTTCGATTTTTTAGTTTCATTTTTACTTTGCAGCCGACAGCGCATAAAAAAGCAATTTTCACAAAAGAGCCGCGGTAGAGTAGTATTAAGAAAGAATGGGAAAATGGCGTCAGCATAAACTGCGTTTAACGCAACTGCAAAAAATAAGTCAAAATGTCGAGACAACTCGACTGGAAGCTACCCTGTACGCAGATTAACCAGATAAATATTCACACTTGAACAATATTCAGCGCACATTTCAACGCATTCACATACAGGTGAATAGCTTGAACGCAATGAGAGAGCTAGATGAAAATAGAATTGTTTCCCTGCACAACACTATGAACACAGTTTCCTACAAGAATACTATATATACAAATTTAAATACAAACTTGAATTGCGTATGATGTACATCTGTCAAAGTAACAAACTTTGCCTCGATCAAAGCATAAAGTCGTTCCTCCTGATCAAAATTTGTCAAACATTACAGAACGAGAAAATTAAGCCTGTTAGCTACATTTTCACTAAACTAGAATATACCATATACATATATCACCGGAAAAAAATTACATTCTAAAATCAAGTATAAAATACTTAATTTAAGCTCGCATTTTTTAAGTTTGTATTCGGGACTAAGCTGAATAATCAAGCCTGTATCGGGATTAAAATGGGAAAATACATATTTGCTGAGCGCAAGAGGAAAATTCTCTCTCGGCCTCTCTCATTTCAACCAGTCCGGTGGCTCAATGGTAAGAGTCGCCGACTCCAGTTTGAAAAAAATCTAGGTTAGATTCCCCTCGTCAATTAAAAAAAAAACGGTAAAAATAAAAAATGTTAAAAAAAACGTTTAAAAACAAACGTTTAAAAAAAATCTTTAAAAAAAATTTAAAAAAAAAAGTTTAAATGTAACGAAAAACATTATAATTAATAAAAAAATTTTAGCCTGAATTTAAGAATTTCAGGATTGAATTCGGGATTGAAAAAATCAAGTATTTCATGCTTGGTTTAAGAAAATCCGAGATTACTCCACTTCTGACATCGTTTCAGATTGAATTCGGGCTAAATATCCCGGATTTTTTTTTCTGTGTCTTATTATGGGGCATGTACAAAAACTACCTAAGAGCATTAAATGCAGATACGACTGTATAGTACAGATACAGATACTATTCATAAACATGGTCGCAGTCTGAAACTATTTTCTCAATGAAAAAATAAAATTGTTAAATTTCAAGTAAAAGACAGCTACTCTACTCACTACTCTACTCATCTAAGGGGACAAATATGACAGTCAGAAACCAATTTTATTTATTTCAAAGCATTGCACTATGGTCCCAAAGCCCTATTTTTTTACATAAATTAATAACTCGAGAACTACACAATATTTTTTAGTCTGTTTTTTTGCATTCAACTAAATAAAAGCAATAGAATTTTTGACAGGGGAAAAAGGCGTGGCACCGCCCTTTTCCTTATATTTAAATATGCTAATTTTTGGATTTCATAGCTTTTTTAATTCAAAATTTTTTTTAAACCCTAAACTTTAATATTAAACTTACTTGTATGCAAATAATCAGCACAATTCTAATTTAAAAATTTAAATAAATTGTAAACGCAATTTTTTAAATATTTTATTTTGTGCTATTAGTTCAGATTCTATATCAAGTGCGTATTCGTTGTCAAAATAACATTCGTCCAAGTCAGACTCATCCATATCAGAGTCATCTAATTCAGAATTGAAGATGCTTTGTACTGGTTTTGCAGGCACACTTCAAGCAATTCAGCATGCTCGAACTCAAAGTTGCCTAGTAAAATTTGGGATTAAATGTAATCGGGGAAATTTGGGGACAAGATTATTGGAGTTCATAAAGAAAAAACATTGACACACAAGACTGCATTTATAGTTACGACAATACACGACAATAAACTTACTTCTACTCCACGAAAGACAATTTAAGTGAGGTTATGGTCAGCTAAAACAACACTGCACAAAAGCACATTAAACAATAAACAAAACACTTCTACAAATAAAACACATATACTTACACGTATAACAAACGTGGAGCTTTGTTTTCCATAGTTATTTTCAAAAATGTGCCCTTTACTAATTATTTTTAAAATGAAATAAAAATGAGCAATATATTGTGGGAATCTCAGCCTAGTGCGCACAAAATAAACAGTTAACTTTCAGGGCCGAAGAAAAATTACAGGGATGCTTAAAAAAAAGAAATAATTTAATTTCTTAGTTCATTGGAATATTTGCTATGGGAATAAAATGTCTTTCTTGCATAACTCACGATTATGATTTTTTGAATGTACGTAAAAAAAAACGGCTTTGGGACCATAGTGCATTGGTTGCTTTTTTTCAGGGACAATATTAAATTACTTTTCGTTTGCTTGATAATTGTATACTTGTTATAGTTCTAAATTATGGGTATTCTGTTTTAATATTTTTTTTATGAGAGCTCTCTTTGTTTTGTGTCAAGTGCCATGGAGAAAGTTCAAAGTTCAAATACAAGAGCATAAAGTAGTGCACAACCTGCACTTTTGTGTCGTCAAATTGCGTGTTGCATAACAATACAAATGCTAGATGGTATTGTACAATAGTAGTATAGGAAACAAAAACAGGGTGAAAGCAAACAAACAAAATGGCAAATAACATACCGCAAAAATTTGCCACAACTTTTAATTAGAAGAGCTGGAAACCAGTGCAAATACCACAACGCTAAGCCAACAACAATGATTAGGACAGTCATAAAAACAGGCCAGACATTTGAGACATGACTCGCCATCAGGGCCTCCTCAATGTGTTAATGTGAAAATGTGGAAAGCAGTGATAAAAACACAAGGAAAATCACTAAAATTTACTAATGACAGCACCCAAAAGTCACGACAACCGATAACCCAAAAAAGGTAGCACCTTCACGGATTTCAGTTACATATTTATACCATGCAACCAAGCACGACCCGTCTTGGCAACGGTTCAGTTACTCGAGCTCGTAATTAATTATGAGCCAACAACAACAGTGGACAACCACTTGGCGGAAGTCAAGGCCTGTTTCCGGACTGATAACGACAGGCAACTTGTGCCAAAGTCGACCTTTGTTGCATTCTTCTTATCAACAGCTTTTCAGTCTTCATTACGCTAATGACAGATGCAAGAGGCAAGCAATAATGGTTGGTTGGCTAGTCGCCTCATTTGGGCCACGAAGACCTTCAAGGATCTTAATGGTTCGCTTATATTATAAATTTTGCGATACATAAGTATGTCGTTATCAAGATTGTTGTTATATATAAGGAAACGTGTTTTGATACTTGAATATTTGAATTTGACTTGGCGTGTTCCCTTCTTCAAAATAAGGGGGGAAATAAAATATCATACTATTATAAAATATTATGAGCCATTTTTCTACAAAGTATCTTAGCCAAAATCAATTAATTGCTTAAAAAAACAAAAACAAATTATGGGATTTGATTTCAATTAGTTTTTAAGTTCAATAAAATGGATAAAATACCGTTAAACAAATTTATTTATTGTAAGAAATATACCAACATCTAATAATTTTCAGGGTTTCACTACCGATTCCATTTTGTACACATTTTTGAAACACTTTGTGTTAAATAAATACAGAATGAACTAGTCGGCGGTGCTACAGTCGAGCGGTACTCGACTGTCGGAGACCCCGTACTTATTATAAAGATATCTCAAACAACAAAAAGATTTTCATACTAAGACTTTATTTGGACTGATCGTTCCTATGGCAGCTATATGATATAGTAATCCGATTTCAATCAAATTTGGTCAGAATGTATGGGACCATCTTTTGTGAATATTCTGTCAGTTTGGTTGAAACATCTCGAACAGCAAAAAAGTTTTCCATACTAAGACTTGATTTTCAACTGATCGTTCCTATTACAGCTATATGATATAGTAATCCGATTTCAATCAAATTTGGTCAGAATGTATGGGACCATCTTTTATGCATATTCTGTCAGTTTGGTTGAAATATCTCAAACAGCAAAAAAGTTTTCCATACTAAGACTTGATTTTCAACTGATTGTTCCTATGGGAGCTATATGATATAGTAGTTCGATTCCAACCAAATTTGGTCAGTATGTATGAGACCATCTTTTATGCATATTCTGTCAGCTTGGTTGAAATATCTCAAACAACAAAAAAGATTTTCATACTAAGACTTGATTTTCGACTGATTGTTCCTATGGCAGCTATATGATATAGTGGTCCGATCCAAAATCTAAAACAAACTCGATCTGCTCTTAATATAGACGAGCCTACATACCAAGTTTGGAGTCTCTAGCTTTTATAGTCTCTGAGATCTAGGCGCTCTTACAGACGGACAGACGGACAGACAGACATGGCTATATCGACTCGGCTGTTGATGCTGATCAAGAATATATATACTTTATGGGGTCTGCCACGCCTCCTTCTGCCTGTTACGCACATTTTTTTTTGTGACAAAGTTAATAGACCCCTTTACTTTTTTAAAGTACGGGGTCTAATTACTGATTAATACCAAAAATACAACTATTTTCTTTGGCAGTAAAATACTATCTCCGCAATTAAGAGAGTAGTGAGTGTCGGTGAAAAAGTGCTCGTCTAAATGGGGCTTTAATAATTTACAAATCTGAATGAAAAACCTATTTTGCCGTTAATAAACTTAATGGGTTATACAAAAATTATATACAGTCGAACTTCCCTAGATCGAATCACCATTATTCAAGAAAAAAGTTCGAGTTAGGGAGACTTCGAGTTAGGCAATTTTCTTTTTTTTTGGTTTTTAAAAGAAACTACAAACATTCAATCATAAATACATTTCAAAATACAAATTTTTCTTGTTATTTTCAAAAAATTGTCATCATAATTAATTTTCCATTTTTTAATGTAATGAAAACAGTTTTTGCTGAGATACCATATTTTTCAGCAACTTCAATTTATTTGGTCTACTTTCAAATTCCTTAACTAATAAGTTTGAATATTTCTTTGAACATTTTTAAACATTTTAATACACTGATGCGCTGAAAAATATGTACATTTTGAACATCTTTCCTATAGCTAATTCACCAGCCTATGTAACTGTTGATGCAATATTCTATCATATTGCATCACTATTTGTTAATGTACACCAATATTACATTTTTCCAAACGAGCCGGTAACATAAGCATAGAACAGAAACGAAAAAAAAATGCATATTTTATTGGAGATTTTCCCGAAAAATTCGACTTACAGAAGCACGGGCCAATATTTTTGTTTGAGTTACGGAGAAATTCGACTTATAGAAGTTCGAGTTAGGGAAGCAGATTTATATGAAATTTGTTCAGTAAACGCTATTGCCACTCGATTTTGTTCGAGTTAGAGAAAATTCGAGTTAGGGAAGTTCGAGTTAGGGAAGTTCGAGTTAGGGAAGTTTGAGTTAGGGAAGCTCGACTGTATATATATGGGTTATAAAAAATTATATATGTACATATATATACACATACAGGGGTGGTCAAAAGTATTTACACAACACTTAAAGTTAATTGTACTCGTAATTTGAGCTTACTTCATGTAAAGTTTGGTATCAATGGAAAGGTCATTTGAATTCCTTTCAAATGGTACCAAAACTTGTTTAATCCGTTAAGTACCCACTGATAAATTTGAGTTTTTGTAAAAGTCAATTTTTTTGACTTTTTTCCTGGGTCTCAAACAAAAAATGTTTTGATGCAAAAAGTTTCTTCAAACAATTTAAATAGTGACTGCAAAGAAAAATTTTAAAAAATCTCTTCGCTAGTATTTTTTTTAATTTTTTGAAAACTGCAAAAAAGAGACTTTTTGCACGAAAATGAGGAAAAAGTGCCTTTTTGGCAGTTTTCAAAAAATTATTAAAAATACTAGCAAAAAGATTTTTTAAAATTTTTCTTTGCAGTCACTATTTAAATTGTTTGAAGAAACTTTTTGCATCAAAACATTTTTTGTTTGAGACCCAGGAAAAAAGTCAAAAAAATTGACTTTTACAAAAACTTAAATTTATCAGTGGGTACTTAATGGGTTAAGGAAACTTTTGTATCATTTGAAAGGAATTCAAGAGACCTTTCCATTGATACCAAACTTTAACTGAAGTAAGTTCAAATTACGAGTAGATTTAACGTTAAGTGTTGTGTAAATACTTTTGACCACCTCTGTATATATATTTTGTCTTAAATGTAGTATAGATAAGCTTCAACTGACTTTGAAGGTTGATTGTAGGGAAGATAGACTGTACTAGAATCCTCAGCTCTAATAGACTTAGCTGACAGCCTCTTAAGGCTTGACTTGGCCAACAGTTTTGGCTCATTGAAAGTGACAGTTTTAGTAGCTGCCCCCCCTTGTCGCTGTCATGCTTGTCTCAGGGACATTTGTCTACCCCATTTCTCAACTTGGTATTGAACTACCTGGCTACCTGACCTGACTAGCTGATTGGCTCGGCTGCTGGTCAGTCTTGGTGTTAGTCATCATCACCATGAACATTATCTTCATTAAAATTGCATCATTTGATTTCAATTAGACGCATTTAGTTCAACTCAATTAGGCCACGTTGCGTTGTGAGCACGAGAGCTAATGAGCCGCTTTTGCTCGTAATTTCTTTCTATCGTCAATGTCATCAGCGAGGGCTAATTAAAATATAAACTGTTCCCAACATGTCTCGAGAGTGCTGGAAGTGGTAACGTCTCACGAACTCACGCAATTACACGGACTTAAGCTAGTTGCTGCCAGTAGCTGATTAAATTTAAGTCATTCTGTTGGCTAGTTGGGTGGTTGAGTCGATGGGTTACTAGGTTACCAGGGGCTTTTGGGCTTACGCAACGCTTACAAATTACTCTCCTCGGTTCCCACTTGTCGCCTGCAAACGTCGATGGGGCCTCGAGGTCTCACTCTGCTTCAGTGCGCTTTCAACGCCCGCGTTTAAGCCGATTTCATTAATTATTCAGGACAACGTCTCACAGCTGTTCCTCCATTCCAATTTCCTTTAAAACTCTGCCAATCCAACGGCTCCGACTGTCGACTGTTCCAGCTGCTGCTGATTTAACAGACGTACGCATTAGCTGACACATTTTGAAGATGACAAAAGGCAGCCTAACCGAAGCAGTTGCCAATTACCCAAGTTAAGTTTTAAGTTAAGTTTTGTTTCGTTTTCCAGTAATTGGAGGGAAATTATTTTCATTGATTTATTGATCATAGCAGACAAGACTCCTCACGTGGTTAAATTTATACAAAATTGCCCCGAATAACTGCACAGAAAAAGGGATTTTAACCCTTGGGCAGGCAAGCTGAAATAGTAACTTAAGCGGGCAAACAGGGTTCATTGGACCCTTTAGAATTTTGATTATATTGTGAATTAAAAACACGTAAATCTTTGTATTTTTGGTTTTCTTTTTATTAAAGAAAGAATAGTTCCATGTAATTATTTTTGAGACAGATTGCGCAAATTTGCCGTACTTTCTGGCCCTTTAAAGATGGGCATAAAACACATCGCTTTTTTTCTCTTTTCGCTGTTGTTGTGAACAATATTGAAGGTTTTGCCGACCCTTGGGATGATGATTCAGAACAAAATCAATGCCCAATCCGTGCTCTTTTCCACTTAGCTGCGCTGTAGTCGCCATTTAAAATTATTTTCCGTGAACATTCGCAATGTGTTCATGCTAATGACAAGGCAAGGTCCACTCGACCCCGCTTGCCCGTTCCTGTCGGTAAAAAGTTTAAATACCCATGTGATATTGTTTTTGGATGTATTTTTAGAACATTTAAAAGAATTTCAAGGATCAACTCATTCTTTCTTATGGACTCGGAGAAACTAGTAATTAGCTCTCGTTCTTTGGGATGTGCGTTTCTGGTTGATTATAGCTCGATTGCGAGATGCGTTTCTAATGTCATACCATGCACATACGTAATAAAACGAAACTAAATATTCAGCCGTCTAGTTATCAACGTTTTGGGCTTTACATTAGTTGTTACCTCTCCTTCTCATTCTCTCTCTCTTTCTCTCTCTCTGCTTATAGAGCCCCAATATGAATTTAGTTATCATAAATCTCAAATAAATTGTTGATTACATTCTTACATATTAAGTTACCTAAGACTAACATGTAAATATTTGAGCCAAATTTATTCTTGGACTACATTTAGTAGTCACCATCTTACATTGTGGATGTTAGTTACCCCATTTTGATTATCCCAAAACTGATTACCATATGCATTAGCAGCTGAAAGCAGCTTGCGCTTGAGTTCCGATTTTAATCTCCCAAAGGACAAACATGTCGTGTATATTATAAAAGTAGCAGCCTAAACTATTCAGATGAGAAGGTTAAGGGTGATCCCTATTCTGGCTGAATTTTATGAGCAAAGCGTGTGGTTCATGTCACCAATGAAATCCCTATGCTCCCTATGGGATACATAAATGTGTGAGGAGGATATTAAAATGGCAATCACACGTTTCACATGCTGCTTCCGCAGAGAGTTTATTGGCTTAAATTTGCATTAACAATTTGCTCAGTGGTTGGGAACACAAATTTACAACTCATTTGCTATGCGATTTTGTCTCTGTGGAATGTTTTGTTGCTGCAAAAACAAATTGAAACAAGTTTATACAATCCTAAAATTACACATTTATAATAATACACATACTGAGATTCTATCAGCTTTGGTTTTGGTTTTATTTATGGAATTAATTACAGAGCTTCGCATTTTGTGATTTATATGCTGAAAAAAGCATAATGAAAGCATGGCAACTGGGCGAGCTCTCGTACAAGTCTAATGACTATTATAAATGAAGATATTATGGGTTGCCTAACTAAGCTTCTTGAAATACTTTGTAATCTATCAAAGTTGTTTTTTGTTTTATAAATATCTGCTCCCAATGCTGACAAAATTGAAGGATTTACTTAGAGGAGAAAAACACAGCTTGTGATAAAGTTCTATTTTTAGCGAGAGTTTGTCTTTCTCATATACTTTCTCCTTCTTCTTGTGAATTGGAATAACAAGGTCTACTGTTCCTAATTGAAATATGAAGAGTAATATTTTCATTGCATCTAGTTTGCCAGAAGACTTATCATCTTTGCAAACTCACTACTCTCTTAATTGCGGAGATAGTATTTTACTGCCAAAGAAAATAGTTGTATTTTTGGTATTAATCAGTAAGATTTTCATTCTGTATTTATTTAACACAAAGTGTTTCAAAAATGTGTACAAAATGGAATCGGTAGTGAAACCCTGAAAATTATTAGATGTTGGTATATTTCTTACAATAAATAAATTTGTTTAACGGTATTTTATCCATTTTATTGAACTTAAAAACTAATTGAAATCAACATACGCTGGTGTCCAATCTGCAACGTTTCCGCATCAGCTTGAAACGACCTAGCTACCAAGATCCAGAAAGGAGCGTCTCTTGACATAGAAATTAATAGTGAAGCTGTAATTTGTTCTTTGTTTCGCCAGTGTCCACATTTGAACTTGTTCATTATGGTATAAATTAGATCTCGTGAAGGTATGTTTGTCGTAGATGTTAATAGTATAGTTTACTTACAGAATCTGATTGTTCGCCTTGGTATATCCCTGTAGAGGATATTATAATTTTGTGTTGAAATGTTTTTGCATTAATAAAGGCATTGAAGACTCTATATAGTGTATATATTCTTGATCAGAACGACAGGCTGAGTCGGTATATCAATGTCCGTCTGGCCGTCTGCTACTATGCGAACAAGTCTCTCAGTTTTGAAGATATCTTGATAAAACTTGGTACAGATCAGTCTTTTTGTTGCAGGCATCACACATGCGAAGCAGGGAGGATCGAATGACTACATCATAAAGCTATAAATTTATAACACAAACAAAAATATGCAAAAATGCGAAATATATTTTAGTTTTAGAAACCTTGCACTTTGGTCCCAAAGCTGTTTTTTTTTTACGTAAATTCAAATAATCTTAATCGTGATTTATGGAAGAAACACATTTTATTCCAATAGCAAATGTTCCATAAACTTAGAAATTAATTTCTTTTTTTTTAACTTTTCTGTAATTTTTCTTTGGCCCTGAAAATTGACTGTTTATTTTGTGCGCACGCGGCTGAGATTTACACACAATATATTGTCCACTTTTATTTTCTCTATAAAATAAATAGAAAAAGGCCCATTATTAACAATAACTATGGAAAACATAGCTCCAGGCTTGTTATACATGTTTGTATATGTGTTTTGTTTGTAGAAGTGTTTTGTTTATTGTTTAATATCCTTCTGTGCTGTGTTGCTTTAGCCGACTATAGCCTCACATAAATTTTGGTTCGTGGAGTAAAAGTAAGTATTTTGTCGTGTATTTTCCTAGCTATAAATGCAGTCTTGTGTGTCAATGTTTTTTCTTTATACACACCAATAATCTTGTCCCCGAAATTCCCCGATTCCATATAATTGCAAATTACACCAGGCAACTTTGAGTTCTAGCACGCTGAATTGCTTGAGGTGTGGCTACAGAGCAAGCAAAAAGCATCGGCAATTTTTGACTTCATTTTAAAAAAGCTTAATGGAAGGCTTTTGGAAATCAAGAAGACGGAAATAGAAAAAAATGTTATAACTTTGCAGCCTACGTTAAAAGATGCTAAAGAAAATGCAAATGCAAAAAAAAATGAAAAAATACGTCCACAATTTATTTTAATTTTTTGATTAGAATTATGCTAATTATTTTTACATTTGATATAAGTAAGTAAAATACTATAGTTAAGAGCTTAAAAAAAAATTGTATCAAAAGACTATGAAATCAAAAAATTTCCATAACTATAAGGAAAAAGGCGGGGCCACGCTTATTTTCCCAAGTCAAGAATGCAATTGGTATTGCAAAAACCAGACTAAAAAATATTATGTAATTCTAGAGATATTAATTTATGTAAAAAAAAAATAGTCCATTGAATATAAAGCTTCACTCCATTTAAATCAAAAAACTAAAAATTTTAATATTTTTTGAACTTTATAAGGGTATTAAATCTTCCCGTCTCGTTTCTCTACATAAGGAACTAGTTCTACCATTATGTGTAAAATGACTACCCATAAAAAAACCTCTTTACGAGGTAAAAGTCTAGTGACGAAAACATTTTCCTGCCCCAAAATTTCTGATATCCAATTTTGTGACGAATAATATTAAGTTATAAGTTTTACACATAAATTATTTTAAACAAAATTTTGGCACCCGGCACATTGCGCTAAAATGTTTCAATTCTAATACTAAATAAAACTCACTGTTTTGCGCAGTGCCGAACGCAAAAATTTTGTTTAAAATAATTTATGTGTAAAACTTAATATTATTCGTCACAAAATTGGATATCAGAAATTTTGGGGCAGGAAAATGTTTTCGTCACTAGACTTTTACCTCGTAAAGAGGTTTTTTTATGGGATATCAGAAATTTTTGAATAAGACATCAGAAATTTTAAAATTGCAATATTTGATGTGATTTGTTGTGTAGATTTTTCTTAAATTGTCAAAATGTGGGAAAAAATACCTTATTTAACCTGTAAGTGTTTACCCTTATAATTAAATAAAAAACTGTTAAGGTATGTCTAAGAGCTTTTCGAAATACCTTTTCAACGACATATAGATCGCATCTGTAGCTTCTATCATTTGGATGCTATGGGGGCTTAAATTTTAGCGGTTTTTAGCGATTTCCCGCTAAACTGCTAAACTAGCGATTTTTCGAAAAAGTAGAACAAACGATTTTATATTTTTGATTATAAAATGATTTATCTGCCGCAAAAAGAATTCACCACTTGCAAGCAGTTTATTTCCGCATTACGCTGCAAGCAGTGTACATACTGCATATGTACATGCAGTAGTGTAAAGGTAAAAGGTATATTCAGTTAAGAGGTAATATCTTGTCCAAACGAATTTTGACAGATACGTGTTATATGTCAAAAAACGCGGAATCAAATTGCCTATAACATATAACATATTTTAAAGTGATCTCATGTGTAGATTTTTCTTAAATCGCCAAAATGTGTAAAAAAATACCTTGTCTCACCTGTAGCCGTTTACCTTTTTACTTAAAGGAAAAACTTTGAAGGTATGCCTAAGAGCCCTTCAAAATACCTTTGCAACGATATATAGATCGCATCTATAGCTTCTATCGTTTGGATGCTATGAGGGTTTAAATTTTAGCGGTTTTTAGCGATTTCCCGCTAAACTAGCGGTTTTTCGAAAAAATCGTAGTGAACAAACGTTTCTAGATTTTTGAGCGGGAACAAGTCCTCATTCAAACTTTTAAGCTAAAACAACGATTTGATCTATACAAACAAACAAACAAACAAACAGACAGACTGACTTTTCATCTCGTTTTGAGAAGGGCACCAAAAATTTCAAAATAAATTATCTTTCGAACCAGTGATCGGATTTTGATGATCGAGGTGTCATTCGACGAGTAATTTTAATAAGAATAGTTAAAAATTAAAATAAAAATAAAAAAGGCTCCACCGGCCCCATTAGCTCCAATCATTTAAATTTTTCCCCTCCCACTTACACCTGTTTATCTCACGAACCAGGTGAGTTTTCAAAAGTCTTAGTATGCACATTTGTAAGTTTAATTGATACCTTTCGATCGGTATATAGCTCGACCTGATCGGACAGTCATAGCAAATTTTCCATTCTTCCTGTGTATATATGCTAGTCGCCTTCGCACCCTTCGTGCTGCTTTCGTCACTAGCGCGGACTGCCGTCCGCAGTGATAGGAAATCCTCGATTGTTTCAGTACTGAAACATTGCATCATCATTTAAGTTAAGTAATTTAAACTGAACAATAAAATTAGGTGGTTTTGAGTCCAATAAAGATCTAACTAAAGATATATGCACCTTGGGGGTGCACACACTAAAATTCTGTTCCACACTTCAGATTGTCCGCCTCAACTGTCGTTCTATGCTCTCCCATACACAAATGTAATTAATTTATGCTGACCAAACTAATGTCGTTGTTGAACTGTGTCCGCCTCCTCCTCCCTTGACATGGACAAAAGTCGTGAAGTGCAGACAACGACAACAACCCACAAATACATACAGAATGGCTACATTAATCACTGCGAAAAGTTCAGTGCATCAATAAAAATGTGCCACAAACGCCATTCAAGGACAATTTTGCTGAAGTACCAGGTTCCAGGTCCCTAAAGGACCCTTTACTGGACAACAGACATCAATTTGCAAGCGACTGCATGACGCCCATGTACAAAATTCAGTGTAAATTGAGAGAAACAACACATGATAAAAGATAAAAGATTGTCGCGCAGTGTAATTAATATTTGATCAATATTAACTTTATATTAGCTGTGCAATTAAAAGTATTTTAAGCCTCAAGTATTTAATTCTATACTCAAGAAGTAAGGATTTTAATTGAAGTTTTAATTGCTTTGAGTTTTTGGTAAATCGCTGGACAATTTAATACCCTGTAACTAGTTGTTATTTAATTTTGAAATTTTGGGTAGTTATCAAAGATACAAAATTATTTGAAATCCTCCTGCCTTCCGTTATTGATAAATAAAACTAAACTAGTTTATATCCAGAAAAATAAATATAAAAAATGGTATTCAAGAATCAAACTTGCATGTTCTTAGCTTCTGTGGGTTTTATAAGATACTTAACATACATGGTTTATTGGTGCAGAGAAACTCCATTCTATCTAAAAAGTACAGGATATTATAAGGGACACCCAGAGGATACTTACACAATAATGGTTTGTATTCATAATATCATATCATACCCAATTTAAAAGATTTTAATACTCAGAAAGTAACACTTTGACCAACCTATAAAAAACTTTTGGGAATTAAAATAAGCGATTCAAGGTTTCATGATCTCTAGAATCCCTCTATTTGTTTCTTTCATTTTTTTTATGGTCGCTTAACCTTTCACATTTTTGACATTAATGCCTATCTTTCATTTTACAAAATATTTTCAATGTTCGCATAACCTTTCCACGCCCTTGTTGGCAATAATATTTGTTGGCTTAAAATTCCCAGGCATGAATTTGTTCCTCCCCCTCTCGACTCCAGTCCTATCGCAGCTTCTGCTCATATTTTATGAAGAGAATTTTCATAGCCACGCTTTTCACACATTTCCCCAGTCTGACAACTAAAACCACTCAGAGTGTCAAAACGGCCAGCAGACAGCTGAGAGTAGGAGAGAAACCCTAGGGAGCTGAAGCATCACTCGAAATGATAAAGATGATGGCGGCAAATGTCTATATCAGTGCGGGATGCGGGAATTCTGGCTTTTTTCAAAATGCATTTGGCTTTTTTGTAGCAGTACGGTTGTCACTTGCAAGAATACAAATTTGGTACCAAAACAAAAACATTTTTGAAAAATCTGTTAAAAAAAAAGTTTACCAACTCGCTAAACATAATTTAAGTGATAATTAATAATTTAATTATATACCAGTTATGGTAGAAATATACCAAATGTGTGTAAGAGTGGCAGCTTAATCATATGTTTTATCGATATTTGCTAATACCACCACTTCAAGGCAAACTTTACTATGAAATTACACATTTTGCTATGCCATGAGAATATAAGCAAAGCCATGGGCAATAAGCAAAAGGGCCGGGATGTTTGGCTTAAGAGCGAAGAATTTAAAGCATGGCTACGCAGGGATGACTCGGACGAAGAAAGGGTCCATGCATCTACTGCAAGACCACATTTGCTGTAAAGCTAAGTGATTTTCGTGCTAATGAAACCACTAAAAAACACACAAGGGCGATGGGCGGCTTCCAACAAAATAATAAAATACATGCGAAGAATTAGACGACCGGATAAAAATCTTATACAGGTCTGTTCCGGTTTTCACTTTCGGTAAGATTATTCGGAAGTGAATTTCTTTAAACTGCTCTAATATCATTTCGGCGAAGTTCTACGGATTTATTTCACTTTGAGCTGATGAGTTTTAGTCCGATAAATTGAAAAACGAGCATTTTTAAATAATTAGCCTTAATGGAAAGTGAATAAATGCATTTCACTAAATGCTATAAAATAAAAAGTGAAAACCGGACAGGCCTGATAAATAAAACACATAAATTAAGTCCATAAAAAAAAACGCTTTTTTTGCGCTTTTCTTAGAATATTTTCAGCTTTTTTTTCCTTCTCTCCAGTCAAAAACAGCTTTTTTTCTTGATAAAAAATTGGCAGCACTGGTCTATATATTGATTGGATCTGCATATAGTATAACTGAGCCGCACAATTGAAATTCAAAATGAAAAGAGGGATGAAGTAGATGATGCATTTAAAGAACTAGTATAAACTTAACTGACAAAAACGAAATTTAGTCTCAAACATGGGTTGAAAACTTAATCATTAAATCAACCATTCAAATAACTTGTAGAAATTATTATGACGTTAAAATATGAGAAACAAAAGATTTGTTCAAGTCAGTGTTACAAGTTAAATAAAATATGATGACAGCCCTCGAACTCTAAAGACGTCAGTAAATAAGAGGACAATAATTGACACTCTTTTAAAGGTACAGCCATGCTCATACAATTGGCACAAAAAAAAAAGTATATTCTATTCGTCTATTTCTCAAAATGTTCATCACTTGCTTTTATAATTTTGCATGCAACTGATAATTGGGTTCATGTACTATATGCTTAACCGTTAATTGTTCCGATATCCTTATTGGGTTTTCTTTATATTTAATTTTCGTTGGCCTAGTGTGACTTTTGGGTGCTCACAGAATTGGCACATAAAGTTTAAGGCGTGAGTTTTTTATCGTAAAGGGCACTGGTTTTCATATTTTTTTCTAATTTTCGTTAAATTTTATTAAACTCAATTTAATTTATGCAAAAATGGGCAGCGGAAAGACTTGCACTGTTGAAAAACGTAGACTTGTTTATAAACTAAGTCAGTCGATAAAGAAATCGGCTGATATAGCTCAGATAATAAAAAGTTTCAGGAAAATGGTCAATAATACACTTGCATTAGCCCAAAGATGTACTTCATATTTAAATGAAAACAAGGTTAAGGAGGTTAAGGACCTCAAAAGACCGATTCCAGCATCGACAGGATCATAATATGAAAAGTAACAGTGTCCATTTTAAGTCGATTCGTGCAATTATGGTGGAAATCAATGAATAATATGGTCTCAACCTATCCAGAAACCTAGTGCCCAGAAGATTAATCAAACCGCTCCTGTCAAAGCTGAACATAAAGAGACGATTATGCTTTGCAAAGGCCTACAAGGGCAAAGATACACCATTTTGAAAAAAAGTGTTGTGGAATGATGAAAACAAAATAAATTAGATGGGACTTGATGGGAAACTATTTTAGAGTCACCCAAAATAAATTAGATGGGACTTGATGGGAAACTATTTTAGAGTCACCCAAAAAGCCAGGCTTTATATGCAAGATGCCCAACCAAAACCATCAAGCATTTTTGAGTCGAATACTGTGTTGGGCTGCATTTGCTTGGCACTGTGGTGGCCTGCTCGCCTAGGTTAATGATAATATGGATCGATTTCAATATTTTGACATTTTAAAGAACTCAATGGAATCTTATGCATTTGAGATTATGCCTGTGAAGTGGACTTTTATGCCCGACAATGACCCTAAGCATATTTATGAAGGGATTGCACAAAGAAAAGGTTCGGGTTATGGACTCTCCATCCTAAAGCCCAGACTTAAATCCTATTGAGATCCTTAGGAACAATGTGAAAGTGGCCGTTTCCAAAAAAAAATTTAAAACTTTGGATGATTTGTGGACTGGAGCGCAACAAGCTTGGTATTCGACCCCAAGGGATACTTGGCAAAAGCTGGCATTAAGTATGAGTCGAAGATGTCAAGCAGCTATTGATAATTGTAGATATAGTACCAAATACGATAATTGTAGATATAGTACCAAATACTAAAGCCGAGTATTATTTTCCTTTCGAAGACATCATCCGTTAATTTGTGAAATTTATTTGTTTGAAAATGTGCCAATTATATGAGCAGAAAGTTTTGAGTTTTCCGTTGAGTTGTTTAATTTTTTTTTACATAACAGATCTCAATTGAAATTGGTTTTCTTTTTTAAGGGGTCTTCTCATTCAAAACCCGTTTTTTTTACCCTTTTTAAAAAAAAATTCTTATTTTAAAACGCAAAGAATAATTGAAAACTTTTTTTATTTATTGTATTACAAAAGGTTCAAAGTAAATAAAAAAATTTTTTTTTCCTCGATACGAGGGCTGTTCAAAAAGTAATGAGACTTCAAAGTTGGTGGTGAAAAAAAAAAGATCTCGTCACGGCGGCCACGATTCCGGGTCTCCGGAGCGTCGGAAATGAAAAAAAAAACGGGGTTATAATCAGTATAGATGTAATTCTCGGGTGAACCTCAAGCTTAATTTTGTGATTTTTTTTTGACAAAATGGCGGCCATTCAAAAAAAAGTTTCAATTTCGGGCTTTTTTTTTGTAGTTTAGTGAAAAAAAAAATTATGGTCGAGGTTCACCCGAGAATGGTGACAATTCTGCGTCGATTCCACTTTGTTTCATGAAAATCGGTTCAGTTGAACTGGAGATATCATGGCCGCCAGTTCGAAAAACGTGGTTTCGAGATAAACGCGTTTAAAGTTCTGACTTCAGTTGCATTAACATTAACATTGCTGAATAAAAATGGCCATATCTCCTTAAGTATTTCGAATTTCTAAAAATCCTTTTAGGTGCATATTTACAACTACCCAAGCTATAAATAAATGCAAAAAAAAAAAAGTCGAAAAAAAAAAGTTGCTCAATGAGAAGACCCCCTTAATAAGCTAACATTATAGGGTAAAAAATTTCATTAAACTTTTGTACCTTACTATTACTATTTAATAAATAAAATCATCTTTTATTTGTTTATTTTATTTGTGCCAATTATATGAGCATGGCTGTATGTCTATGAAAGGCATGTCAGTACATCTTTTAAATAAGTTTAACACCCTAGAAAGAAGTTTTGAAAATAAAAAGTAAAAAATAATAAGAATCATAATAAATAAATAAATATCCCAATAGCCAAACAGGATTAACTAACAAACATCTTTATAAATCTTCCTCGAGCTCTCGGAAAAGCTTAATGAGCCTTTGCACAGTTTTTACAACATGCAAAGAGCTAATAGTCCAAGAAGGAACGCTCAGGGCAACTTCAAGAGCCAACACGAAGGATATATAAGTCGCTTCTTAGTTCTCCTACTCAGAAGAAGGATTGTCAGGCTATTGGCATAATCTTTTATAACTTGTGAAAAATGAAATTCAAAAGAAATAAATGCAAAGCCAACTGAAAATGACCGTGAAGGAGCTGCATAGATATTAATAATAAATTTTAAAAGAGATGTCATTCAGTTTTCAACCAGTAAAGTTTCTTTTAAGTTTTGTGAGAACTTTTGTAATATATTTTCAAGACTTTTATTGCTTAAACACATTTTGATTTACATGAACTTTATACGATAAGAAATTCAAAGAGAAAACACACCTTGAAGCCTGAACATGCTGATGCCCTAATGACCCTTAATGCCTGTGTTGGCACGAACGTTGATGGGCCCCAAACGGTTGTCAGGTTAAGTAAATGTTGAGACATAATTACAAATTATACGCGCAAATTAAATAATAAATCTTTGCCCTGCTATCTATGTATAATAAAAATCAACTTAGTGCAAGGACGAAGAAGCACCGAGCATAACGACAAAGCAGAACAAAAACAGTTAGTAGAAGACGGCTCAAGGACATGCTGAGAGAAATTTGAGAGTGTGTGTGTATGTGTGAGTAAACGTGTGTATGTGTATGTCGAACATTATTTAGTTGCGAACGTTGGCATTTTAATCTAACACAACACAAAATAAAGACAACAGACAAGAGCCTTTAATGGATTATCAAAACGCAAATCATAACTGAATTGCTTTAAATAAATGATTTTATGCAATTATGGTTTAAAGTGTGTGGAAAACAAAACACTTTGCCAGCTTCGCACAAAAACATTTTGGTTTTATCACTTTGTCACGCCCGCAAATGGCCCGAGGTGAATGCGTAATGTGCGTATACTTAATATGACAGCAAGATGTCACTCAAGAGCCTTGCTTAACGTACTCGCACATATATCGAATCATGTTTTATAGGTAAATGCGGCAAACATTTGATAGTCAACAGTAAGTTGACAGCTTTATGTGCGATGTAATCACAAAGCCAACAATGTAGACACTTCACGCAGATGTCAACTTGCTTCACAACAGAGTAAGGTATCGACACACTCAACAGCTTAAGTGATAAGCGAATTGTCTTGATAAAGATTTGATTAGTTATACACCCAATCAAGAACGTTATGTAGCGTAAATCAACAGCTTAAGCAGTAATATAATAAGTTTGCATATGTTTGTAATTTTTATTATTTACAAAAAAGTAGTTATTGATAATTTAAAATGCTGCGAAAAAGAAACGAGAAAACTTTAAACAAAAAATCGGTGTGTACCAGCTAACGAATTAGGTCTAACATAAGCTAACAAAACAAAACCATATCTTGATTTGCAAATACTTATTATTCGGATCCTAAGCTCGTACCCATTAACTTGCTCTGTTATTGTCCTAGTGCGTTTTGGAAGTTCACAAAGGAAATAATAACTATTTACTACATTATAGTAGCCTTCGCTTTCTATTAGCTTGTATTAACGATATGTCCACAGTTTTTACTGCTTGTCGAATATTTAATAATTTCTCTATATTTGCTTCGTTTAACAAAAGGATTTCACCCGCAATATATTATAATCAATTTTGTTCCTTAAAGGCGGGAACGACCTAAATAGCTTTTAATTATATCGCTAAATTTAATTCAATTAGTATCCGGAAAAGTCTTCTTGCCTTCAAGGCTTATAAATACTCCACAGCTCAAAATAAGCTGATAACTTAGCTATGGATCTGATGGATAATTTATCTTTGTACAAAGGCGTTCACAGTTCTACGAACTAATCGCATAATTCTTTAATCTGCAAATAACTAATTAATTTATCTGCACATCCTTCATTTCCGATTTGACACCTTTCGCTCCTCCAATTGGCCAACTCTATAGAACTTAAGCATTTAAATATCTACTCGTGTTGGCCAACTCAATTACTGTATACCCAATGCCTGATTAATTGCTTTTACGGTACGTTAAGCACAGCTTCCATAAATCGACAAAGTTGTTTTGCTTTCAGTTTATGAGCATGTAGGCTCCGCCCACCGTAAAAGCCATGATTGATTGCCCCTTTTAATGGCAACAAAAAACAAACAACAACAATAGCAATTGATAGAGCAACCCATATCAGCAATCAAAGGGACAGCTGACCACAAAAGCAGCTTCCGGCCCTGCGGAAAATCTCTGGCAACATAACGGGGCAGGCAAATCACATTTGGTCTCATTAGACAGGGACACGTCCTAACATGAGGGACACGCCCATTGAAAACATTTTGCCAGACTATTTAACGTCGGTCAGGCCAACATAGACCAGAAGTAGTTAAGTCTGTCCGGTTGCGGCATTTGCAGGCCTTTTAATTTATCATAATTTGTGGACTCTGTGGCAACAACAATGCCGATGAAGTGCTAAAGAGAAAACGGAGCATCCTTTAGGCACGCACATGCATTAAAGGTGACCATAGCGATGCCTTCATCTGTATACAGTAGGATATATTTCTGTCCAATTGATTTGCTGACACCAGGACATGTGTTGAGCTGTCGGGAAACATCCCAGCAAAGGGGAGATTGTGGAAATATTTTGTTGGGAACACGCAACAGCAAATAGCACTTAGTAAAGCAGCAGGCTCTATACTGGTTTGTACCTAGTAAGTATGCATATTTGTGTACATATGGGAATGTTACAGTGGAATACACATTCAGGTGATTCCAAAAAAAGCAAATTAAATTGGATTGAAAAAGTACAACTTGAGTTTTATTTTGAGCAAAAAATAAAACTCATGAAATAATGATTATTCCTTAAGTTTTATATTTTGACCAAAATTAATAAATACACTAGTTTACAAAATTAAAAAAAATTTTGCTTTTCATGTCTCAGTGCACTTTTTTTATGGATTTTGGCCCACTAAACACGAAAATCGAACCAAAAAATTTTCATGGAAGCGTTTTTGAAATATTCATGTTTTTCCAAGTTTTCGAAGTTGCTCCGACATTTTAGTGTAAGCCACGAGATCTAATTAAACGATGTGGTTGAAGGTAACTATCTGTCTACAACTTTCTTTCATATAGTTTTGAGATCGAAAAGAAAAGTGCACTGAGACATGAGAAGCGAAATGGCTGTAAACTAGTGTTATTGGTTGAGAAGTAAAGTATGACTTAAAATTAATCATTATTTTATGAGCAAATCTATAAAACTTACAGTCAATGCTCTCAACTTATCTCACAGCAATAGTTGATCTCAAACAAAGTTAAAATATTTAAACACGAAAAAATTTGTTGTGCCATAGACCTCAATATGTTGAGAAGATATGCAAATTATACTCCCAAACAATATCCTTGATCATTAAGAGCTAAGAATTTGCTTTAACTTAAAATATCTTCACCACAAAAACTCTGAAAAATGTAGGTGCAATTTAATTACTAAATATTTATGACTTTTTATGTTTTAATTCTCCTTTACTCATATTGCTATTCCACTGTACAGCACGTATCTGTTAAACTTCTTGTAGATATCAGTTGACAGATTGAATAAACATTATGACATGATTGTATTACATTTTACGTCTTGCGTTTTCCTGTCCTTCAACTGAAAATTGATTTCAGCAAACGTAGTTTAAATAAATCGCAGAGAGCACAAGAATACGCATGACTCGTAAGTTGGATATATGATATTTGTAAAAAAATAAATATGTGGCATCAACTACAAACCAGGTACAAGAGAAATGAAATAGTACATATGAAATGTATCAAAAAATAGTACAAAAATTCTATTCAATTAATGGGAACAACCACAAGGACATCAATGTTATGACTCGGGTCGTATGATGAATGTCAAAGCATTTGACATTTCCTTGCGTTGCTTCGCAACTTTGAGGCTTGGTATTGTCATCATGAATAAGAGGTCACCTCAAGTTAAAAAAAGATTTCCTACATTTACGCTAAAGCAACTTTACAAGGCTTTAAAAGACCATTAAAGTGTATAAATTGCATTAACAACACTGAGAAATTGTAGCTTAAAATGTTTCAAATTTCAACCTTTCACACGGTCGCATTGATTTTTCCATTATCCCATTTTTCGGGGACCGCCTTCAAGTGCACTTGCGGCACCCTCAAGCACCATTTGGGCGGGATGAGATGGGAAAAGGGCTCTTTGGCTGGCTGCCAAGACCAAAACGAGGCACATGCCGAGTATTCATTTATAAATACAGACAACTATGTGCTTTTAGGCGCACATTTTTGGCAAGTCCTTGTCCGAACAGTAGTATCGTAGGTAAGATAGATAGGTGGGGGATGAGAATGGTAGCAGCAACTTCCTTTGGTACTTTCTTTTGTTTCCATCATGCGGTTGTCCGCCGGACATAGGCATAACAGTACAACAATGTGAATATGCGCATGGAAAGTGCAGTTAGATCGCCAGATTGGCTTACCAAACAACTGAAAGATGTTTCGACTTTCGGCCCAGTCAGTGCAATGCTGCACTGCTGTGGCAAGAGGAGTGGATTACTTCACCCAATTGGAATACGTGTGCCACATGCCAAGTACACTTGGGTTGGGCTCAATGCAGGAAATTGTTGCACATAGTTAAGAGTTGAATAGATGAATAGATAGCTGGATACACCATGCAATTTGGGTTACACGAAATAAAGCTTTTCAAGCATGTGCTCCCCAGACAATCCTACGGCAGACAAAGCTAAAAATTTACCGATATTGTGTTTTTTTTCGTGAACACATTTGTGTACTCGTATTAGATAGCTTTCGGAATAAATAAATAAAATATATTGAAGCTCAGAAGCTATAAACTTCAACTTTAAAAAATTATCTTTCTACGTTAGCTCTTCAGGCTTATTATTTAAGAAAATGACCTCCAACCCTTTAAAGATTGAACCTAGTAACATAAACGCTTAAGTTTTTAACAAATATTAGATATCACATATTTAGGGTGTTCACTTGACCGTAGCAGCGTTGCAGAATGAAAACGTTGCAAGCTTGCCACGAGAACAGCGCTTTACTTGCAACGCGTTGAAAATATTCAACAGAATTTAAACAAAAAACAGCCCACTGTGGTTATGTGCAATGAATTGGGTCAAAGTCGGATTAGTATATCATATAGCTGCCATAGGAACAATCGGATAACCATTAGTATGAAAAGCTCTGATTTTGTATGAGATAAAAATACTAACAAAACTCACAAACTCTTCTTGCACAATCGGGACGCTTTCGCCAAGTTTGGCTTTTTCCCGTCAAATTTAGCTTTTTACAGCCAAATCACAAGAAAAGCTGACTTTGATTGCAGGGAAAAAATGCAAAAACATCGGAAAGCAGAAAAACAATTTTTCCTTTTTTTACAAAAAATGTTGTACTATAATATTTTGTTAAGCCGGACAGATAAAGATCATCCTTTCAATTCATCAAGGGAAGCGAGCAGGGGGCGGAGCTCCTTGTATAACATAAAAGTGTTTGTCCAATTTACTAACTTCGGGAAATTTACGACAGACCAATATAGAAACTATGCAAGAGGCAGATTTTTATGATCATAGATTAATATCACTCGATTCAAGACCCAAAAAAACATCGAATTTAACAAGTTTAAATTGCAATCATCGATATATTTTTACATCACTACTATTTATACTAGTTGAAAGCTTGAAACGTCCATTTGAAAACTGTTAAGCTTAAATATCTTTAAGGACATTTATTTAATTCTCATACTAGTTTTCACAAAATACATGAGAACGTTTATTTAATTCCCAGTCTAGCATTCACAGCTTTATAAATAAATAAATAAATTTATGTATGTCCTTCTTTAGGAGAAGTTCCCTTGACATTTATATAAAATTAAATTGAATTAAACGCTCGGATTGCAAATGCAGCAGAGCAAATTCTCAGACAGTTGCATTTAGGATGCTAATCAATAAGAAATTAAAACACGACACACAGCGTTGACAGAAGCCAATCACATTAGCAGCGAATCAAAGGTAACACACGGAAGCACACAAAGATACACACACGCATGCATTTGTTACCTAATACATTCGCGTAGCATGTGGTTGATCACACGCTTAACGGAAATTAAACTGCTCTCAATGTCACTATCTTGTGATGATGATGTGAATGCTACGGATGATGATGATGATTTGGATATGGATGGTAATGATGTGAATACTGCCTGCAATTGAAGCATTTAAATTGAAAGATATATGCAGTTGAACCGACTGCCAGTGTAAGCTGTGGCATCAATCAAACAGTGTTAAAGGCAAACGTAGGATGTATCAATATTGCAGCTATGAGTACCTGACGTGGCACCTGACTGGGAAGATTGGTAACAGCATCCGGGCAGGGCCAAAACAGCCAGCAAATGCGGCTATGTACACATGTATATGCACACAACACGACAGCGCCCTAAGATAAAAGTTTGGCGTGTTTCAAATTGCACATATACATATAAGGATAAGAAGAAGGTGGAGAAGAAGGTGGAATGCCTGACAGACCTAGACAATCCCTTACAAAGTTGAGGATGTATATGGAAAGGGAACCCAGCACAGTGCACAGCATGTTAAATTTTGTAGCGCATTTGCATATCTAGATTTCGTAAGTTTCGTGGTTTGCGGCCCACGACATTGCCTTCTCCTGACGAAAGTCTGAACATGTGAATAAACTTTTTATTGACTGTACAGATTGTCCGGATTAAATTATAAACAATATTCGCTGGCAAGTCTTCAGCAACTTATCTTAATAATAGGTTAAATTACATTTACAATATCTCACTTAATACGTAAGTAATATTTGCAAGAAACTTAATAAACGATGTTAAAAACGAAAATAAGGAAAAACTGTTGATAAACTTCATCGAATGAATTTCATCTTTTCTGCATCCAGTGCCAACCAATATTAATTAATAAATTTAAATAATTTATTATAATTATGATTCTAGCGATTCTTCCTTAAAAAAAAATATTGTTTGTCAATTCGTAACAAAGCTATATTTATAACTCTTCGGACTATCTCTTTGTATTCACTAAATTGTCCATTTATACAAATTCAAAGAATGTATATGAAATCTTATTTTAATTATATAAAATATAGACGCATTATTTGGGTCTGCATAAATCACATTGACTTTACACATGAACTGATTAAATTACTATCTCATTATTTTGTTTGCATAGGCGAATAAGTGTCCTTGAACTGACAATTCTGTCAAACTTACAGCCCATTTCATTTAAATTTCAAAATTGGCATGGCAACTGCCGTCTTATAAAACGGTTTTTACTCATCAACGAAATGGCAAAGGAAATTTGTATGCAAATGTTATTCGCGTTGAGAGTCGGGCTCAGAGCACATACATAACTTGCAGGCATTCCGTCATTATCGGGACCAATGTAAGCGGCTTTTGGACTTATCCGTGAAGAAGGCAAGATGTAGAGGGGTTGGGAGGATGTATGTTGAGCTCAACAGCGTATCAATGTGCAATGTGTAAATTCAAATGCACAATAAGTATAAAAAGCAAACGCTGATAAACTGAAAAAAAACTGTGTAAAGGCACAAAAGATCCAACAACAAAATAGAAGCCAATGATTCGCCGGATAGCTTTATAAAAAGCTCGAGGATTTCCCCACACACAACGCAACCATTTTCTCTGGTACTCGTATTGTTACAGCTCACGATTTTCTTGACCTCACGACCGCAAACATTTATCAAATAAACTGACAGCTTTGCATAATTTGATTAAATTTATATGCATATACATAGGTTCATGCAAAATGATAAATAAGAAAATATATATATGTACTATACATATGTGAGTATGTTTGTGTGTGCATATACAGAGTTGAATAAATATAAATGTAAATACCTATAATTTTATTTATTGACTTTTTAAAATATGTTTTAAATTTTTCTAGAAAAAAAGAGAATCCTATAAAGTAAACATAATTTCAAGAGCCTCTTATAAATATATGCATTTATAGTCGTGCGAAGTATCAGTATTTTTTTAATTTTATTGCAGCTTAAAATAAATCATAAATTACAATATGATTTTCAGCCAGAGCAGCGAAGGCATTCAGGCGGATTTATCAGCACTCTTTCAACAATCCCAGTCAAAAGGTTAGACGCAGCACAGTGGGGCCATTGCTCATTTCACTTTGCAAAAATCATAACTTTTGAACCAATTGAGATAATTGAATAATTGTATTGGCTTATGAAATAAGCCAACCTATGAAATAAGTGTTTAAGAAAAATGTCACGCCCCCTAGATACTTACTTAGGGGCTATCAAAGTTTTAAATTTTTGAAAAAAAAATAAGTCTTCTGACACCTAAAAAAAACAGTTTTTGGTTTTATTTTTGTTTTACTTTACAGGTTTTTATATTTTAAAATTATTTTCAAAACGCTTAAAAAAAATATCATTCATTTCATGCCATTCAATTGGTTCAAAAGTTATGATTTTTGCAAAGTAAAATGAGCAACGGCGCCACTGTGCGTAGCTTAAACTTTCAAGAAAACACCTGTAGCTTTTTTAGCAAATAAAAATATGAAATAAAATCCAATTGTCTCCCCAAACTATCCTCTATAATGGGTATAAAAATAACCAAACTAAAAAACCAAATAAAAAATAAATATTAAAGAAGAATTTAATCCTGCTTAAAATTATTTTTAGAGAGCATTTAAAAATTCTTTAATAATTTAAATCCAATCAAGAAAGATCGGTGTATTATCGACTCCTTGTCTTCGTATAACTGTTCCCCTCATCATGTTTCTGACCACAGAATGAGGCGACCTAGTCAAAAGATTGCCTTTTTGACTCGAAAAACAATTTTGTAAAAAATCACAATATTTTGTTGTGAAATCCATAGTAAAAGACTGATCAGGGTTTCAATTTTAGGAAATACAAATTTAACACCCATTCTTTCTCTGGTCAAAAACGATGTAAACCGTTCTGTAATGGTTCTTTTTTGGCTATTCATTTCATCGAATCATAAGCGTGAAATAATTCTTTACTCTTTTCATGGAAACTTACGACTCTTTTCCTTCTTTAAATTTATGCCCATATTATTTCAAATATCAATTGACAGTTTTTTAACTGCAATTAATTTTTATCAGCCATTTTTTTTTTTTGTTTTTAAAGACGCGATAAAGGAAGATGATTTTCAAATGCTTCGGAAGGTCTCATGGTTTAAGGTGGGTCATATTTTTTTTTTAATGAATACTCAATTTCGCTTTATTGTTCAATTTCAATTCAATGACAATACATTATCATGGACTATGGTAGTGCTGTATTTTATTTGACGTATGGTAAAAGTTTTATGTGATTTGCTAGACAATAGATCTATCTATCAAATCTACCTTAAGGCCCTATTCTCTTTTTCGACTTTTTTTTTGCATTTATTTATAGCTTGGGTAGTTGTGAATATGCCCCTAAAAGGATTTTTAGAAATTCGAAATACTTAAGGAGATATGGCCATTTTTATCCAGCAATGTTAATGTTAATGCAAGTGAAGTCAAAACTTTAAACGCGTTTATCTCGAAACCACGTTTTTCGAACTGGCGGCCATGATATCTCCAGTTCAACTGAACCGATTTGGATGAAACAAAGTTTAATCGACGTAGAATTGTCACCATTCTGGCCCGTAGTAAAATAAAAATTTGCGATTTATTTCCGACGCTCCGGAGACCCGGAATCGTGGCCGCCGTGATGACACCTTTTTTTTTCACCACCAACTTTAAAGTCTCATTACTTTTTGAACAGCCCTCGTATCGAGGCAAAAAAAAATTTTTTATTTACTTTGAACCTTTTGTAATACAATAAATAAAAAAAGTTTTCAATTATTCTTTGCGTTTTCAAATGAGAATTTTTTCAAAAAAGGTCCAAAAACAGAAAGCTGAAGGAGAATAGGGCCTTAAATTGGACAGATCGACAATGCAAATTTTTGTCCAAAGCAATTTTAAAAAACAAAAATTGTATGCGTCTTTTTTTTTCCTTAGGCTAAAAAGGCAGTTATACTTATATTCAATATTGATACGATTTAATAGTACTGCACATAATGGTAAGCGATAATGTTAATTACAAATATTGGGTTTGATATATTTTTTTAAAGCCGGAAGAAGACGTAGAAAGAAACTTGATCTGCATGGGTTTAATTAAAGCATGTGTGCCGAACTTGGTTTCTCTAGCTCTAAAAGATAATTTATTTATTAGTTTATTTATTATTATAGCACGACTAAAAGCAGTCTGCAAAGAGTAAATGAAATATGACAATTAAATTTAATGAATTAAACTAGAACTAAAATTAAAAAGTAATAAATTAAGTAAATGTAAATTTTAATTGTTCACTAAAAAGAAATAAATTAAGTTAATTAAGTTAAATCTGGGATATGCAAAGAAATTATAATTGATCCAACATTTGTTGCAAGGATTATGGTATCTAGGTGCTCATATACGCGGACAGAAAATCGTACAGATGGACATATTGACCCCAAAAATATTTTGAGCCCCAAGCATATTTTATTAAATGCTAAAAATGTATTAAAACAAACAGAAAACAAACCTCAAAAAATGCAAAAGCCAATAGGTTCGATTTTTCTTACATTTAAAAGAATACATACATACATACATTTGTACACTCAGACAAACATTTATTCGTACACACATTTTTTTACTTTAACAGCTATGCAAGTCAAGTCTTCACAGTAAAAAAATATATTTGGAAAGGTCATTTAAATTCCGTTTGAATGATGCAAAAATTTCCTTAACCCATTAAGTACCCATTGAAAATTTTGAATTTTAAAAAAGTCTATCTTTCATCTTTTTACCTCGATTTTGTACAAATAATATTTTGATGCAAAAAATTCTTGAAACAATTTTAAGAGTGACTGTTAAACAATTTTCAAAAACATTTTTGCTAGAATTTAAGATTTTTTGAAAATCCAAAAATTTACTATTTTTTTACGAAAAACAAACTGCAACTGTGACTAATGGACTAATGGATACGAGTCAGTTGGTTTTGGTCTTCAGACAAGTGGCAAGCATTTTGTTTGTATGCCATAAAAAAGCGAAAAACAATTATGAGGCGCTTTAGAAACAAAAACTAGCACACATAAAACGCTTTTTATGTATCCTGTGTTCGTCATTTAGCCAAAAGCGCCTTGGACAAAGCGATTAATATGAGAGGAGGCCAACTGTATAAACATTGCATGCTGGTTTTTTAAGACCACATAATATAAAAACAAGCGAGTAACGAGAGAGTACAGACAAAAAGTTAGAAAATATAGTGTAGAAAGAAGCGAGTAGTAAATAGGAAAAACCAAAGAGAGAGAAGAGAGGAGCGAGTAAATAGTGACGAGTTTAAAGTAAAATATAGAGACTAAAGAGTAGCCAATAGAGAGGAACGAGTAAAAAGTGACGCGTAAAGAGTAAGGAGCAGACAAAAATAAAATAGAGACTAGAGTAGAGTGAATAACAAGTAAAGAGTGACGAGTATAGAATGGAATACAGGGAAATAATCGAGTTGAGAATATAGATGAGCAATTAAAGAGTGACTGTTATAAAGTAAAGTTGGTGAAAAGTGTAGACTTGCGGGTAGATATAGAATAAAGTAACGAGTATCGAGAAAACAGAGAGTAAGGTAATGAGTAGATTGATCGGGAAAAAGAGTTAAGATATTTATTACATATTATATGGAAGCTCCACTGTAATTAATACAAAAATTAATGAAGAGAAAAATGAACAGTAAATTGTAAGCTATTTTGTTAGTGGCGTACAACAGACAAACGAGTCAGTCAAGTCAGAAGACAAGAGCGCTGCCAATAAGGCCAAGGGGTTAACAACAGTCGAGCTATAGCCCATCTATAACTACCACAGTTAGCTGCCACTGTCATGCCCAGACTAGAGCCAGAGTCATGAACGTTATTGTTGATGACGACTCGATTCGATTGATAGACAGACGGCAGCAAGGCATGCTCATAATGCTGACAACAAAACAATCATCCAAAAAGACAAACAAACATTCTACAGACAATGGGTTGGACAATGGCCCCAGACAATCAACTGCGATGGCAAATGAAGTGCATGATGAGGAGGAGTACGATACGATTCCCTTAATGGCCCAGACATCATGGCAGCTCCGGCCACAACCCAGAAAATCGATGAGAAGCCAACGTTTACCCAATTTCTAGCCAAAACTTGTGATATTTCACGCCATGCTAACGCACGCGATGCAGTTGGCCCATCAATATTTCATCCTCAATTCCCATCCCTTGATATCCCCGTCAACTTGACGGGTAACGTTTAAAAGCCTGGTCTGTCATTTTCCGGACACGTAAAGCCAGCACACTCTAAACAAACTCTATGTGAGTTCAAGAGTTCATAGGTGCATGTATGTTTTGCAACTTGCTCTCAATTCTCAGTGCAATCGTCGGAATAGTTAACTTATAAGCTAAGCCCTTGACATTTCATTAAAATACCGACAAACTTAAAGGTGCTAAGCCGATTCAAGTGAAAGCAAAATTTTTCAAATGATGAAATAATCCTAGACCGAAGTAGATAGAGAGAGGAATTTGTTAGGGCGAAATTCCTGTATAACTAACCCATTTCTAAAATTTTTTAAAATACATAAGCTATCAGCACGCCTCTGTTCCTTAGGTATTAGGTATCAGGTATTGCACATTAGGTTTTTTTTTTTGTTAAAGTGATATGATATAGTGCATCCAATTAAAAAATTCCCTTGAAAAGAATTTGTTTTCATATAGTAATGGTAATGAAAATAATTCGTTTTTAAGTTTAAATTTAGTTTAATTAGTGATATGATACCATACTAATGATGTAGGCATATAATGAAATGTGTTACAATCAGAGCTCGCAAATAACAGTTGACCGTTTTTCCCTTTGTGATCTACTCACGAAAATAACCGAAAAAAACATGCACGCTTGCTCTCTCTCTAAGAAAAATTCGATTCAATTACATTTTGTTTTCGGTTGAGTAGGCTGAGTTAAACTATTCTAGTAACTCTCTTTCAATAACAATTTGTAGAGAGTGAACCGATTGAGCGCTCACATACTGACAGTCAACAGAGGAGAGAAAAAATGAATTACTCAGCGCAAACGGTTGTTTTGTTTTATTTTCTTCACTTTGCCTTGTTTACAATGTTGCCCTCTCGTTTCCGTAAAACTCCTGAAAAATATCTGACCTGAAAAATATTTTAATTATTTGTAAAAACAGATTTTTTTCTCAAAACTTTAATTATGTGTACATATATATTTATTTAATTATTTTGCATTTAACTCAACAACGGCCCATATTTCCTTTATTACCGAACGCACTTAAATCAGAAAGACAAGTGACAAGACGACAAACGCTCAGACGCATACAAACGCAAACGAGATTTATTTTCCTCGCTCACATCAAAACGGTCAGGGAATAACCAGTGCAATAGGGGAACAAATAAAAAGATTGTTAGCTGAGCGAAGACCGATTCGTTCAAAATACTATGTGAACGGTTCATCTCTGACTCTTTGCTCAAAAAGTCAGAAAATGAGAGTTATTTTTGAACAGTTTGAAAGGGTCAACTGTTATTTGCAAGGGCAGAACAAATTTCTCTTTTTGATGAGATAAAGGATATTCGATGCTTATGTACTTCAAGAAAATTTTTAGAATGAAACAGTAAATCGTTTCCACAATGGTATACCTAATTAAATAGAACCTGTATAGCCTTTGTCGTAAAAAAAAGTGAAAATTAAATTTGAAAATAATAAATACATAGGTATACCCTCTTTATCTTAGGTACAATTTACTGACATTTTCCACAGGTAACTGTGTAAATTGGATGTGTAATTGACTTATTTCAAGCATGCACTTTACCATAAAAATCAACCCCCATCAGCTAGTGAACTTCTAATAAAAACACTCGAATGTTAGTTTGCCAGCAATAAGTTAATGACCAACCCTTACTCGAAGACATATGTATATACAAACATGTATTTCAGATAGGGTCATCCATATCAAGGCATTATTTGTGAGACACGCACATGCTGCAGACAACCTTGACCCAGAAAAGCTAACAATATTAATTAAGTAGCTGCCTAAAGTAAACAATAGGAAAATGTCGTCAAAGCGGCACTTGATTAAAGCCCATTTGCAAGCTTCAACCCTTGATTAGGCCAAAAGCTACTTGCAATCTAAAACCGAAGCTAAAGTACGGTTAGTACCCGCAATCAATTAAAATGGAAAAATGCATTTGCCATTTTCCATTTTCTATGCCCATATTGAATGCCTCAAGGAGCGAGGACGCACATAAATAATTCAAAGGATGTCAGATGCATTTGCAGTGAAAACTTTCTCAGACGCCATTCAAAGCGTCCCTTGCAACTTGCAACACAATGGCAGCGGACACAAAAGCTACTGCCACAACATTGAAAGGGTGCAAAGTTAGTTTTATTTGTCTAAAGCTGACAGCGCCAGGAAAACAACAAGAACAATAACACGTTGAATCCTTTAAAAGCAGGAAGAGCATCAATTTGAGAGTCATTTTAGGGTAATTTGATAGTTGGCTCGTGCGTAAACAGAAGCCGAAGGATGCCTAAGAAAATTAGTTATTTTCCAGCGCGAATTTCAATAGTGAGCTTCAACTATATGTTAATAGCAGATGTACATATATACATACTAGAGTGTATATATCTTATGTGATTTAATGTTAACTACATAACATAACGTAGAGCAGGCACTCGAGCCATATGCTAGTTGGAAATGCAAGTTAGTAACAGAGCTTTGTGATCCAAGAACCCAACACTGAGATCTGCAACATCGTTAATTAACATAACATAATATTGAAGTTGGGACTCCCAACTTGGGATCCATCTGGGTTTAATTTAATAGTGGCTTCATTTAATAGTGGCGTAAACAGAAGCCAAAGAATGATACAATCTGATAACACTACATACACATACACAAGGGCGTAGCTAGCTTTGTTTGAGTGGGAGCTAATACAAAAAAAAACTTTTTTTTTCGGTTTGATGTATCATAAATATTCAACATTTTGTAGCTAGGAGGGAAGAATGTCCCCGACCGGCCCCCCATGCCAACCCCCTTGCACAGACAAAAAGTGTCATATGTATGTAAACTGTACACACACTCATACGTGTTCATATGAATGTATGCATGTATGTAGAGTAATTTTGTCGATTCTTACCGTTCTCAATTGTCTCCTTAGCACAGGATATTATTTTTCCTTTGCGACGTCGCAAATTCGACTCGAAATTGTTGTCTTCGATGAAATCATCGTCCCGCGCCGCAGCAGCATCTGCTCCGCCGTTGCCATCTTCGCCGGCTGTTGTTGTATTCGTTGTTGTTGTTGTTGTTGAAGACTCCGGCACATCCTCGGAGGACTGACGGTCCGGATAGCCAGAATAGCCATCAAAGACACTGCCTCTCCCTCCTGGTCCACCACCTCCTCCTCCACCGTGTATTAAACTATCAAAACTTTGGCTCATTGTGTGCCAAAAAAACACAAATCTCTTTCTTCTCTGTTATTATGATATTTTTCCTTTATTTTCAGCTTCTGTATGGCGTTCACTTTTGTTATTAGTTTTTCGTTGATAAATTGCTTTTTAAAATTTTACAATTTGTTGAATTTCAAAAATTTTACTCTTAATGTCCCGAATTTGTCGCGTGCTTATCAAACACATTGAATTGTTCATTAATCACTTTTTCAGTAAAGCAGTATGAAAAATAAAATTCGCTGATTTACTGACATCATTAATAAGCTCAAAGAAATGAAAATATAAATATGCTATACATATGCGTGTTTTGAAGCATAGGAAATAGTAAAAAGAAAGAGAACACGCAGCGCATAAGAAAGTTAAAAAAAAAACTGTAAGTGTAAAAGCTTTTGAGACCCTGTACCTAAAAAGTATTAGAAGTTTTTTAAGTTTGTTAATATGAAAATGTGCCCATCGAAAGAAGGATGCACCTTCAAACCCATTAAATATATACATACATTCTTCACCAGCATTCTTTATTGCAATGCGTTCGGATAATAAGCCCCCAAAACAAATAATATGAGACATTTTTGTAAGTTAACAGTAAAAGCGATAGCACATACAGTTTGTCAAGAAACACTTTACACACCCTTAAAAGTGTAATATTTTGACTTTTAATAAGAAAATAATAGATTGTTATATATATTTGGAAAGGTCGTTTAAATTCCGATTGAATGACATAAAACTTTCCTTAACCCATTAAGTACCCTTCGAAAATTTCGAACTTATGTAAAAGTCACTTTTCAAAACTTTTTTCCTCGATTTTTTCCAAAAAATGTTGGGATGCAAAACAATTCTTAGAACAATTGTAAGAGTAACTGCAAAAAAAAATTTTCAAAAATATTTTTGCTAGTATTTTTTATAATTTTTTGAAAACTGCAAAAAAGGCACTTTTTGCATGAAAATGAGGAAAAATGGGTTAAAATGGTCATTTGAATTGTTCCAAGAATTTTTTTGCATCCCAACATTTTTTGGAAAAAATCGAGGAAAAAAGTTTTGAAGTGACTTTTACATAAATTCGAAATTTTCCAAGGGTACTCAATGGGTTAAAAAAAGTTTTGTGTCATTCAAACGGAATTTACACGACCTTTTCAAATATATTTTTTTTATTGTGATAACTTGACTAACTTAGCAGTTAAAGCAAAAATAAGGGTGCATACTTTAAGCTGTGAGCCACTGTATGTCTGAATTGAAGTTCTGTGAACAAATTTGCTACTTGCTAGATAACTGACAGTCATCAGCCATTGACTTATAGTAATGCAGCAGGGCTCTATTCGTTATGCTTCAGCAAGAAGCGCCATGCAATCGGGTGAACAGGTGCCCATCTCAAGCAAACAAGTAGATATAAATTTGTAGTGCATTCGATTGAAAATTTTGTATTCTTAAGGGGTATTTACACTAGTTGACAAGCTGGTCAATTTCATCTCAGTAGGCTGAAAATTTTGATGGCAACTTAATCAACTCTAGTGTAAACGGTGGTCAACTCTAAGCAAAATTGTGTTGACTTGGTAAAAAGCACAGCCTACTGAGATGAAATTGACAAGCTTGTCAACTAGTGTAAAGGCACCATTACTCTCAAATGTTCATATTTATAATAATTTCATTTAGATTCGGATAATTTTTTTTGCACAGGGTCTCTCACAGTCAAGTCTGATCGTCAATTGCCCTACTAGTATTTTTAAAATATTCTTCATTTTTATCATATTTAATTTTCTTTTTACTGAAAAAATACAGGGTCTCACACAGTCATGTTTGCTAGACTGTAATCTTTCCTAGTCCTTTTCCGTTGCTGGCTAGAAAAGTGGGGGTTGATTTCCGTAAGGGGAGTACTCCCAGCTATTGGACCTTACAAAGTCCAGCGCCCCTCAAGGGTTCAAAGTGCGTGGGCGTCACACAACTAACTGGGACTCCTCTATGTCTCATTTCACTATAGTTTCTCACTAGCTTGTTTTCATTTCTCGTTTATTTGCCAGCCGGATAGGAATAACAAAAACAACACGGAAGGCACTCGAAATTTGTCTGCTTATTTCATAATCGCTAAGCTGCGATTTAGGTTAAAATATTTCACATGGACAAAAGCAACAACACACAAGCCACTTTGGTCTACAATTTGTTTAACAGTTTATTAAAAGTGTTGCATACTTTTTAGAGTCATTAAAAATTTAACTTGAACGCCGCTTTCTGCGTAACTTTGTTCAAATTGCAGTTGAATTCAATTATTAAATTACCAACAATTTTGTAACAATTATCTGATGCACACGCGAATTAGAAACGCGTTTGCACGCTGGAAAATGCCGTCAGAGACTGAAATGTCTCGCAGTTGGTCAACTGCGCCCAAGCTCAACACTGCAATGGAGGAGAGAGCGTGGTGAGTTTCTCATTTATCGATTTTGCTGTGTGCGTGCGCGCGCTATTCTCTGTTTGCGTGTGTGTGTATTTATGTGTGCGTAAAGAGACAAAAACAGAGAAGTGCAAAATTCGTATTGCCCTTTTTGTTGTCATACGCGCCTTTCGTCGACTGTTGAGAGTGATGGTCGAAGGGTCGCGAGTCGTTAAGGGAGCAGCAGACGCATGCAAAAAGCCGGCACAAAATAAGACAAAGAGCAGCACAAAAGAGAAGAGCAATACACAGCAAACATATAAAAATCATTTCGAATGCTAACTGCCATAAACAAAAGGTGCCATTGCTAAAACAAAGAAACATTTAGATAAAAAAGAAACTAACTGGAGTTTTGAAAACTCCTAAAAATTAAAATAAATTATTTTCATAAAATTATTTTTCATACTTTCTTAATTGCCAGCAATATACTTAACACATCCATTTATATGCAACATATTCTATTAAAATTTTTGATTTTTAAATGTTGATGATATAAAACAAATTATCAAATTTAAGCATTTAGTAACCTAAACCCATTCATCTAATCACCTGGCTTTTTCTATACATTTTACATTAGTAAAATGTATAATATTTATATTCAAAATTAAGTTAAGAACCCGAGTTCTAAATCTAGCTAAATAAAATATTTTTTTTAAAGCGTTTTTAATATATATTTATCAAGTTATAAAATAATATTCGTTTAATCGTTTTACGTGAAATTAATATTTTTTTGAATGCACTTTTCATCTGCATTGCTAAACAAAATTGATTTTAAATTCATATGCATATGAATAAATATGGAAATATGATTGTACAACTAAAACTTGCCGAACTTAACTGAACAATATAGTTATGATGTCTATATAGCTGGTATAGTTCAATGGACGTTTAAGAAAGAAACGCCAAAGATTGGACAAACTTTGTTGTGTCATTTAATCTCTAATTTAATCCCAATCCTGTTCTTCTTCCAAGTTTGCAGCAGGGGTGTTGCTAGCCTATAATAATCGTGAAGAAAATTAAGATTTGGTCATTCATATTTCAGGAATCAGGAAACTTACCCCGCCACGAACATCCACAGCGCCAAATTTGGAGCCGGTATAGCTGCTGCCGCCGCCCATTTCATCGAGAAAATCGGGAACAACTTGACCAGAACCCTTCAAGATCTTGATCAAATCTCCAGCCAGTTGGCGATCGTGTTCGGGATCAAAGAATGAAGTGGCACGTCCACTGTTGCCCACACGACCAGTGCGTCCAATGCGATGCACATAATCATCAATGTTGGTGGGCATATCATAGTTGATTACATGCTTTATATTCTTAATATCTGTTTTGAAAGTGTAAAACAATATTATTTGGATCGGTAACGTTGTGCGATTGTAACACTCACCAAGGCCACGTGCGGCCACTGAGGTGGCAATGAGTACTTTCATGGATCCATTTTTAAAGTCACGCAAGGCCTGCTCGCGTTGACTCTGCAGCCGATCACCGTGAATGGAGGTGGTCGGGAATTCAGTCTCTGAGAAGAAGGAAGCCAGGAAATCTGCACCTCGCTTGGTCTCCACGAAAACGATGGTGCCCTCGGCGCCCTCACGTAATATTTCCTACAAAACCAGGTGAGTTAACGATTAGACGATTGATACAAGTAGAAATATTCATTATTTGACTTACCATCAGCTTGGAGCGCTTGTTAAACTTGCTGACTTCGAAAATATCCTGTTTAACATCGGAGCAAGCGCCTCCCACTACGCCGATGGTGATAAAAACATATTCCTTTAGGAATTCACCGGCCATACGTTGAATTTCCTCGGGAAATGTGGCCGAGAACATCAAAGTCTGATGCTGCGGACGCATAGTCGGATGTTGCATGATCTTGCGCATACTCTCCTGAAAGCCCATGTCCAGCATGCGATCAGCCTCGTCGAGGACTACGAAGCGTGTATCATCGAACATGATAAATGTGCGCTCCACAAAGTCGAGCAAGCGACCCGGTGTGGCAATTAGCACATGGCAGCCCTTGGCAACAGCCTCATTCTGGTGCTTGACCGATGTTCCGCCATAGACAAGAGTAATCTTGAGATACGTGGAGTGCGCAAACTTTCTAGCCTCATTGAAGATTTGAATGGCCAGCTCACGGGTTGGCGACACAATCACCGCCTGTGGTTTGCCAATCTCGACATTCTCGCTGGGATCATCGAGAATGCTTGTTAGGATCGGCAGCAGAAATGCGGCCGTTTTTCCAGAGCCAGTCTGGGCGCACGCCATGAGATCACGTTTGCCGGCAATCACAGGGATCGACACCTTCTGAATAGGTGTGGGAACAGTATAACCGGACTTCTTAACATTATCCAGCACAATTTTGCGTAGTCCAGCATTATCAAAACTCGTAATGGCCGGTGGCACATTCTCGCCAGTCACCTAAGCCAAATGAACGGTTAGTTACTTATTTGGATCTATCTTTGAATCAGTTGCTCACCTTGACCGGAATGTTGTCGTATTTCGAGAAGTTGATACCCGACGATATCCCGCTGCTAAACATCTCCGTCTCGTCGTTAGTCGGCTCAGGAGGTATATAGAACTCCCTTGCCTTCTTCTCGCCTTCCTCGCCGTTCTCATCCTGGTTGTTATTCATGTCGCCTTCGCCGTCGCGACGACGACGATTGAAGCCTCCCCTTCGCTCTTCGCCTGTTGAATTCAAATTTAAATTAGAAAGTACAACATTTTCAAGTCCTTTGATAACACAAAGACGAGACCAAACAATCAATTAATACAAATTTAGCAAATTACACGTAATTAAATTTACAAATAGCATTTATAAAACAAAAACACATATTATTTAAATCCAAAATGAAATTATACATATTCACCGAAATGATTGGAAATTATGATTGTATAGAAAATTTTAATTAATATTTATGAAAAATTCCATTAAATATCGTTTTAAATAAATCGGAAATTTCAATTCACATCCAAATTACAAGTTTAAAAATTTACTGAAATTTTTAGAAAATTATAATTATAAAATACAGTCGAACTTCCCTAACTCGAACTTCCCTAACTCGAAGTCTCTCTAACTCGAACAAAATCGAGTGGCAATACTAGGCAAATTTCATACAATTCTACTTCCCTAACTCGAAGTCTCCCTAACTCGAACTTTTTTCGTGGATAATGGTGATTCGAGTTAGGGAAGTTCGACTGTATATTAAAATTAATTTTTAACATAAAAATAAAATGTCCCTTTTTACTTAATTTTAAATAAAAAAGAAATGTTAATTCTATTCACCTTGTGAGTTCAAAATATTCCCCGAATTTTTTTTTAAATTATGTGTTCATATTAATGAAAATACCGTTTAACCAAATATGATGAATAAAATGAACACTTTTAAAATAAAAACCCTTCATTCTAAATAAATAAAAGGAAATTGGAATCTCAAAATTAAATTAAATTATAAAAATTACTCTCAGAGCACTTCATTGTTAAATTAGACTTTGGACATCTAAAATTGATAAAAAAAAAAAAATGAAAAATTCATTTAATTAAAATTTATCCTTTGACACTCTTAATATTGACGCAGCGATGCAATTAGCGCAACAAACAGAATTTTGAATTTAAATTACAAATTAAATTATAAAAATCTCCATTAGAGCACTTCATTATAAATTAGCCTCTAATTCTTCTTGAGTCAATTAAGTTTGAATCTAAGCCATCTAAAATTCATAAAGGAAAAAGAACATGTAATAATTAAAATTGATCCTTCTGTATCAAGTGACACTCCTAATATTAACGCAGCGATGCAGTTTTCCCATCCTGGCTAAGATTAATAATATTGGCTGCTTTGAGCTCCAACAGGACGCGAAATGCAATAGCCGCCTCCATACGGGTTTTAATAATCGAAAGCGAGCGCATTTCCACACTTGGGTACATGATCAGAGCTCCGATTAAACTGTGCACCACACGCTGCTTCACTGGTGACATATCCGTCACAATCCTGGGATCATATGTATATAATGCGGGCATGGAGATATAGCGTGGCTGACTCTCTGCCTCATTCCTCTTCTCGCTATCAGGGTCAATAGTCGAGCTATCAACTAAAATCGGATTCGCCTGCTTTTGCTTATCACTCAGTTCCTTTTGATGATCTACCATTAGCCGTAACATCTCCGTGTGTTCCACAATATACGCCATATCATCAAGATTTTCTCCATACAGACGATCTTGACCATATTGCTGCTTTGGCGGAGAGTCAGCTACGCTCGCCACAGAGTCACCGATGAGACGTGTCGATTGCGATAACTTTGCTAATGTAGTTGGGCCATAAGTGCTGCTGACTCCAGTCTGATCCACTTGATGTCCATCATTGAGACTCTGAAATTCTGGTTGGTGAATAATCTGAATGGACGTCCCAATGGGTCGACCTGGCAATTCATCTATAGAGACAACAGCTGGCATTGGAATATCCATTTCCCAGGGCATTTCCACATTTTCTTGTGGCATTCCAGATTCATTAGTTTCAGGCATTTGCCTTGGCGGTGCAGCTGGTGTATCATTTTTGTATTGGTTCCCTGGTGATAATTCAGGCTCAAGTTGTTGAGCTACAACTGCACCAACTTTTCCAGTCGGATCCACTTGTTGTTCATCATTGAGATTCTGAAGATCTGGTTGGCGAATTATCTGAATGGACGTCACAATGGGTCGATCTGGCAATTCATCTAGAGGTGCAGTCCCGGGTGGCAATTCAGGCGCAAGTTGCTGAGCTCCAACTGCACCCATTGGTGTCTCCGCCTCTTGAGCTGCAGTCTGCAGTAATTCAGCTATAAAGCCAGTTGTAATCTCGTGGTTGCTTCTTTGCTCATTCTCCTTGCGTTCGGGAGAATTGCGGCGAGCTATGCGACGGCGCTTCAATCTTGGCTGTGCCACATCGAGTCCCGCATAATCTGGCATTAATTCGCGCGGTCGAAAAATTGAGGTCCAATCGCGCCTGATCGGTGTACTTTGAGGTATTGGAGATATTGCAGCAGGTGGAATATCAGCCGGAGCAGCAGCATTCGGTGTTGGTGGCGGAGAACGCTCACTCATTTCAAGTTCACGGCCCATGGTGGGTGGACGCTGCAGCTCCTCATTGATGGCCGGCAACTGAGGGCGATATGATAGTAACGGCGTAGAGGAAAATTGAGGACGGGCCCGAAATAAAAACGGTGTGGGTGCATTATCATCGACACTTAGTTCATCCACCGGGGGCATTGTGACCATATCTGTTTCCATAGCCAGATCCTGTGGCAGTGCCGGTGGCGGCATTAAAAGAGCATCTTCATCTGTTAAATTGGCCTGACTGCCCGAAGTTGTTAATTGCATCGGAGGCAGGCTGTGAGTACCGAGAGGAATATGAGTGGGAAAACATGTCAATCTTTAGTTGAAAATCATATAGTCAAATGATTTTAGTTGATAAAGTAGAGAAGAAGGAATGCAGACAGAAAGAATCATCTTGAACCTCGTTCCCATTTGACGAATTGGAAAAACAAAAAAAACATTTAAGGTGAAAAGCTTAACTGCAGACCGCTGGATTTATTTGCATTTAAGAATCAAATCGAAGGTGCCTCATTTTCCCTACACCTCCTAATATACACTTACAATATATTAATTAAAATATAGAAAATTTAAGAATGTGAAGAAATTTACAAAGGTCAATGACAAAAAAGTTCTTCGTCGTATCCTAAAATTAAATTAGTACATTAGAGAGAATCTCCAGAAAATTAATGATATTTCAGTCGAAATTTTACGGGTATTTTAAAACTAAGAATGCAATTTAAAGAAACAAGAAACATGCAGATAATTTTCCTTTGTCCTGATTACTGAATCACAAATTCAAATTTTTCTTTTTTACTTAAATTAATTTTGGCTATTAGCTTTTATTTTCATTATAAAAATATACAATTGTACTTATTTAATTAATCAAGAAGAAGGTATTATTAATGTTTTTGGTTCGAAAAATCTTAATTGATCCTTGCCAATTTTCGCCTTATTTGAATTCCCCAACACGACATTTTCTAGTTTTGTGCTCGAAATTTGTGCTAAAATTTTTTAGTTTTATTGTTAAATATTCGAAACTGTTAGAGGGAATCAAAGGAACAGTTTAACTTGTCAAAAGTCGTTTATGATGTCTATGAAGCTGCCAAAAGTTTTAAGCCATTTTCAAGTTTGTCAGTTGTTTGAGTGATTGTCAAAATTTGTTAGTGAACAAAATTCATATATATGTGGAAAGTCGTGCAATAAATTCTTTGGTTAAGTTGCGGCATAGGAAAAGGTAAGCGAGAAATTATGCAATGAAGATGGACCGTACAGAAATGAAAGACAGTAGTATGTAGCATTGATCAGGGATGAAGTGAAATATAAAACGTTAATCATGTATACCAGTCATTGGAGAGGCCCACATTAAAAGTTGATGTTGTAGCAGCAACTCCTGCAGATGCTTCAGTCTGCGAGTTCAACAGAAGTCTGGCATAATCCAGCGAGTCCAGATTGCCTGACTGCTGCTCTCGCGGCAAATGGAGTAGACTGCTGGCCTGATCCTGAGCCTGATCAGCCTGTTGCTGTCGAGCAACAATTGGAGTCGCAATCGACTTTGGCAGCTTGTTGATCAACCAAACGGAATTGGATCGAAATATTGGCCAGCTTAGATTCTTGCGCAGCTCGCGAGGCATCCAGTAGCGCAATTTGCGTGCCATGTGTCGACTTATGATGTCTTCTGGCATCCAGCGATGGAATACGAATGGCACTTGTGGTTGATTGACCGCGACTGTTGAAGAGTTTATTGCATCCCGTTCAGTTGTTGTGTTTCTGGGCGCATCAATGATGCCATCCGTTGATTCATAGTCGCTTCTGACTCTCTTAAGCAATTTCTTTACTCTGTGCATTTTTGTCGATTCATTCAAATCAATGGGATCTGCAACTTTGTCACTTGTGCTCGGCAATTGTGTTGGGGGAAGAGTTCTTCGTGATGTCCTGAATGCCGGTGTTGTGGTTGGTGCCGCTGTTGTCGACGTTGGCGTTGTTATTTCCTGGCTACGTTGCTGTCTTCTCGGCGCGTTTGGCACTACAAATGTGTCCACATCGTTTGTCAACCATGTTGTATGCAACTGTTGCCGCTCGTCTTCCGCATCGGAAATCAAACGATTTATTTCGGCAATAATGCGATCTGAACTGGCAACTGCATCGCGCAATTGTAAAGCCTTTTGCTTGCGTTCATCACGCCTCTTCTCCTCTAGAGACGTCCACTCGCTGTTGACCAGCTGCGTGAAGGCAGTTAGCAAATAATCGCGCTGCTCTCGCAGCTTGGCCAATGACTGGTTGGTCGAGTTCAGATCGATCCCTTTGATAAACGTCTCTACTGACTCCTTATCGTAGCTAGAAGGTACTCGCAAACCATTGAGGGATCCGCAGAGCAGCTGCGTCACTGTTTTCGAAGCAAATATTGAAACTACATACAGACACACACTCGTACATGACAAAGACACTGATACATTCGGACAAGGGGACATAGATGTGTGCAAGGTAAAGCAACCATATACTACTTACCATCCTCGTTGTCACCACCACCCCGGCGACCACGGAAACCACCGTCTTCTCCTTCTTCACGACGACCACGATAGCCACCGCCCTCTCCGTTATCCCGACGTCCACGAAAGCCGCCTTCTTCTCCACCTTCCCTACGACCACGAAAGCCGCCTTCTTCTCCACCTTCCTTACGACCACGATAGCCGCCTTCTCCTCCATCGTCACGACGCCCACGATAGCCGCCATCTCCTCCATCGTCACGACGCCCACGGTAGCCGCCCTCTCCTCCATCGTCACGACGTCCACGATAGCCGCCATCTCCTCCACCATCACGGCGGCCACGGAATCCGTTTCCCCCCTCGCGTTGTCCATTTTGTGCACCGCCGCCGCTCTCTGGTTGCTTCTCATCATCGCTCCAACCAGACGCCTCGTTTGACTTGGTCGTCACTGATTTCTCAAACTTCTCTGAGAGTCCAGAGGTAACAGCGCAAACAGGCTAAGTAATAATGAAAATGCATAAATATTCCAGCATGTATTAATTTGAATTTAAAGTACCTCATCATCTCCCCAGTCCGACATGTTTTTTAGTATTTAAAATCTGAAAGAAAAAAAGAAAATATTAACGCAACATTCAAATTATATGCACAGTTTAAAACGTAACGTATTAAAGAAATTCAATTTTTTTCTTCACCACGCGAAGAGTCTCATGCACCAAACCAATTTTTTACTGAACTTAATAATTTTACAGAATTTTGAATTTTGTTGCTTTTAAGTACAATTTTTAATTAATTTTTTGAAAATTAAAAATTTTATTAGACAAATGACAATTTTTGCCGATTTCTATCGAAAGAGCGAAACAGCCCACAATTTTGGCATTCACTGCCGGCCGAAGACATGTGAGCGCATGTTAATCTGAGGAGCAACTCTGTTAAAGCGAAAAACGTGAGTTGCTCTGTTCTGTGTATGTATACACAGCATGCTTTTTTTCGCCTTGCCTTCTGTCGTAGAACACATGTGCGCTTGAGTGGTATGTGTATATGTGTGCACGTTTGTGTGTAGAGCAGCCAAAGCAGAAACGCAGAAAATTAAGGTTAGAGCGCAGCCAGGCAACCACACGACGACGACGAAAAGAAAAAATAGCAAAAAGCAAGACTACAAAAATCGTATTTCTTTTCTTCTATTTTCACACACATACACACACTCATATAGGCGCAGCAAGCAGCGACCAAACACACACGAGTTTTTTTCTGACAGAAACTCTGAAATACTGTGTGTGATTTTTGCATAAAAATCTGTCGTTAGTGGAAAAATCAATTGGAATAATAATCATCGTACAGCAGCAGCAGCAGTTAGCCCAACAAAAACCATGGATAGCGCCGGTAAAAATCGTTATGAGCTTTTGTTCATGGACGACGATGTTAGCGATCCATTAGATAATCTTGTCGCGGCCAAGAAGAAGCAGCAGCCAGCGACGGTGGCAGCCGCAGCGACCACAAAAACGGCGCCAACTGCAAAGGCACCTAAAGCAGCAGCAGCACCCAAGAAGCCAAATCAAGCCGAGAAGGAAAACAAACCAGGTGCGCTTAACAAAAATGATGGCAAGAAAACGGCAACTGGCAACAATGACAAACTGAACAGCAACAACAACACGAACAACAACAATAAGCAAGGTGGGGCTGTCACTGGTCGCAATAATGCTGCTGGCGGCGCTGCTGCGGGCAAAACACGTGAAACTGGTCAAGGGCAGCAACAACAACAGCGCAATGTCAATTTTCGTCAACAGAACGGCGGTGAAGTGACGCGCGAACAGCGGAACAACCGTCGCAACGTGCGCGAAAATGGCGCTCCAGGTGGCAACTCTGGTGGCGGCAACGCTGATGGCAATCCTCGACCCTATCGCAATACCGGTGGCGGCTTTGGCAACGGTGGTGATCGTCCCCCTCGCCAAAATCGCAACTTTGAGGGTGGTCGCAAACGTGAATTTGATCGTCAATCTGGCTCGGACAAAACTGGTGAGTAGCAAATACCCCAATTTAACCCATTAAGAGGCGGCTTGGGCTCCTTAACATCTCTTGTATAACTTAGATAAATCGTATCTGTATGCTCATGATTCCCACATTATGTCCAAAATGAATATCACACTCTGCAAAGCGAGGCAAACAACCAAATGCCGAATGCTGAGAAGAAGTCGACGCACATTTCGTTTTCGATTTGTTGTATACATATATGAAAAATATGTTTAAAAATAGTTTGGTTCTCCTCTCCTCCTCCATCACATTTGATAGTGTGAGTGTAGGAGAGGCCCACACAGTTTTCCACGCCATGGAACATCATGATGATGATGACGGGCAGCGCCACATGAGTTTTGCTTGATAGGATTGAAATGTATGCATGTGCAGAGAGGGGGATATTGGGAGTGAGAGTGAGTGTGTGTATGTGTGTGCGAGTGCTGATTACGACTTATCGGCTTATCTATAACACAGTTGTGTGGCTACTAGCCACAAAGTTGCAGCAATGAATGAGCAAGCGTGTTACTAACTTTATGAATTTATAATTATTGCAAAATATGAATTTTCTGAGCTTTGATTGATCAATGATATGAGAGCTAAGCTAAATGTATTTGTGATATTTGGACAGGTCTCAACATAAAAGTACAAACTTGATTAGCTTAATTCTTCACTTACCAGTTGGTCAAAAAGTGTCAAATTCAGATAAAATAGTTTTCGTCCTGTTTCTGCAATTAATAGAAAATTATAATAATTGTATTAAATATATGAATTATTAATTTGAATTTTATCAGGTGTAAAGTCAATTGACAAACGCGATGGAGCTGGTGCACACAACTGGGGATCTGTCAAGGAAGCCATCGACGATGTCAACAAGAACAACGAGGCAGGCGAAACGAGTGCGACCAACAATGCTGAAGGCAAAGCCGACGAGTCTGGCAACGAACAGCAGAGCGAGCAGCAGCCACCAGCCGAGGAGGAGACCAAAGAGCTGACCCTGGACGAATGGAAGGCACAGCAGCAACAGCGCATTAAGCCCAAGTTCAACATACGCAAGGCAGGCGAAGGTGGGATAATTAACATATTAATTAATGGTTGCATTCAAACAGTTAGATAAATAGTTATTATGAACAAAAAATCATACGATAACTGATTACATTTCTTTTCAGGTGAGGACACCTCGCAATGGAAGAAAATGGTTGTGCTGACCAGCAACAAAAAGAAGGAGAACGAAAGCGAAGAGGAACTTGAATACGATCCTGCCATGTACCCGCAACGCGTTGGTCGCCAACAGCGCGTCCTTGACATTCAATTCAATTTCAATGACGGTCGTCGCGGCGGTGGTGGCGGTTTTGGTGGACGCGGCCGTGGTGGCCCACGTCCTGGCGGACCACGTAACGAGGGCAATCGCGGTCCCCAGGGTGGAAGCGGTGGTCCAGGCGGTGCCCACGCCAACACTGAGGGCGCCAACACTGGCACCGGTGGCGGCGGTGCACCGTCGCGCCCAGAGGGCGGCAATCGGCCGCCAGTGGAGCGTCGTGGTCTTGGCGGCGGCATTGGAGGTGGTCATGCTGGCAAACGCTTTGGCAACGAGCGACAACAGAATGCCGCACCCAAGGTCAACGATGAACGTCAGTTCCCCACACTGGCCTAAGGGGATTGCTGCGATTTGGAACTGGAATTGGAGATTAGAAGGAGGCGCTCGCTGCTGCTGCTGTCATAGGCGCTGGGCGTGCATTAAATTTAAAAGTTGGTGTCTGTATTAGCAGAAGAGCAGGAGGAACAGGTTACCAATATATCACACAAAATACAAACAAATCAAACACACATACATACATGCAACACACACACACAAACTCACATATGAATTGTAAGCGAGAGGAAGACGATACATTTTCAATTTAAGGCGGCCGCAGCGCAGCCAAAGCCAAAAGCAACAAAAACAGAAAAATACAATATTTGAAAACAATAACAAAAAAAACAACCCTCAAGGGAAATATTCTGAAGCTATACTTATAATAAATAATTGAAACGAAAAAAACAAAAAACCAAACTGTAAATCTTAAGCAAAAGCAATTTAGAAGTTTCTATTTCTATTACACATTCTAAAATTGTTGTTTTTGCTTTCACTATTTTATCAAGTCAATCAAAAGTCATCATTAAACTACAAAAGCACACAAACACACATACATACGGTATATGCATACATATGGAAAAGTACAGTCTGCTATCCAGTGACAAAATTAGACGAGAAGCAACCAAAACAATATATAAAGAACATCACGAAATGTGGCGAGTTTCTTCTTTATGTCGAATCAGTTTTTAAGAGAAAAGCGCATTTTCATTAATCACACACATACACACACGCATACATACATATATTTTTGTTAAACATTTTTATATGCATGCCCTCATATAAAAATGCTTTTTTTTTAATTTTTACTGTGTTAAAATTGTATTTTAAAAATTAATAAATGAAAAACAAAAAATCATAAAAATTATACCCAAAAGCAAAACTCAGTAGTCGGACAAAAAAAATAAAAAGTAAAAAAGAATATTAAGTGTTGAAATCTTATAATTGTGTTTCTTAAAAAATACTATATATATATATATATAAACAATATATATATATATATACACTCTATTATATTAATTATAAAGCAAATTATGTGCATCATATACTATACTACATTTAATGAAGGTTAACACAACACACACAAACACTGAAAGAGAAGCGTAAATTTAAGCATAATTAATAAATAAATACAAATTAACTATTGGAGCAAACTTAGAAAGAAAAAACCTTAATAAGTAGATTTACACAACTAACACGCGCGCGATTAACGATCAAATCAGTTTGGAAAATCGCTTGAAAACTACAAAATACAAAAAGCACAGAAAATTCTACAGATAATAAAAATAACAGAAACCCCAAAACAGAAAACTTAATGCAAAAACCCTGTAAAATTTTGTGCTTTTACAATTAGAAATTGTATAAATTATATAAATTCTATGAATATGTGTATATGCATACATACATGTATATTTAATGGTAGCAAGTTGGTAATGAACAAGAGTATAATGAAATGGCAACAAAATTTTATGACTAAACCACTTAGAGATGAAAACAAATCCAATAATACAAAATACATTTTTTGACTAATATTGTATTGTATTTTGACCCCAAAGAATAAAACCTATTTCAACCAAAACGTTGAAGCTCGTTTAAAAATAACAAAAACTATTTGATAAAAATAAAGAAAAACACACAACAGTTTTCCATTGATGTTTTATCTGTCCTCGGAGGAGTCCCATGTTCGGTAGTAATCTTCTTGCGCCAAAAGGATTAAATCTTCTCTTTGATAATGAACTTGCTTAATTATTTGAAGAACTTCGAATCGTTTAAGTTATCTGTAAATCTCTGACCAGCGTTACAGGTCCAAATTCGATACACTAGCCAGCAAAACTCTGCGGACAATCTTTTTTTTTCACATACTTTAACAGCTAGTTATTGTAAGTCAAGTCTTCATAGTAAAAAGAAAATATATTTGGAAAGGTCGTTTAAATTCCGTTTGAATGATGCAAAAATTTCCTTAACCCATTAAGTACCCATTGAAAAAATCGATTATTTGTGATTGTCTACTTTATTGACTTTTATCCTCGATTTAAAAAAAAAAATGTTGATGCAAAAAAATTCTTCAAACAATTCTAAGAGTACTGCAAATAAAAAAAATCTAAAATAAAAGTTGAAAAAGTAGATGTTTAAAAAAATTCGAATTTTTTACTGGGTACTTAATGGGTTAGGGAAATTTTTGCATCATCCAAACGGAATCTAAACGACCTTTCCAAATATATTACAATACAATACTTACAATAACTGTTAAAGTAAAAAAAAGGTTGTACGCTGAGTTTTGCTGGCTAGTGTATAAATTATTTTGAAACGATGAAAAAAATGTCTTGCTTTATTTTTCTGTTAGTTGCTGTATTTAAGGAAATCTATTGGGCTATTTTTTAAGATTAAAATATTAAACACAAATTAAATTAATTTAATTATGATGCATGTGAATTTAATTTCTTTTTGTCAGAAGTATAATGTTTTGTTTACACTGCTCTACGGCTAGTGTGTCACAGCGCCACTATCGAAAATACAAGCTTTTGGGTTTCGTAGCACTGTGACAATGGGTTGTGGCTCACTGTAACCAAGCACTTGAAGCGCTTTTTTATATTGTTGTTAGAAATTATCGGCAATTATTGGCTAATGAAATAACACGTGTGAGCAATACCAAAGTGTTCGAATTTAAAAAAGTACAAGCAATTTTCCGTTAGGTTCTTTTTAAAATGTCGCATGCGGTTTTTAACAGAACAATGAAAATCGCATGTGAGAGTATTCACCATGTTACTGCTGTTGTTGTTGATGAGAGTCAAGCACAGTGGCTCAAAAAAATGTTAAATGAAAGATGACGAGTGACGCTACAAACGAAAGCGAGTAAATCTGAATTGTACATAAAGAAAAAAATTGTTAATTGTTCATACAGTGTGCCACTAATGTCTTCATACAGCATTAATTTGTCAAATTTGCGTATAATAAAGATGTTTTGATGCGGGTTTCTTATATTAATCTTTTGTTCACTAAAATTTCGTTCTCATGAGACAAAAATTTCTTTAACCCATTAAGTACCCATCGAAAATATTGAATTTTAAAAACAAAATATTTTTAAACTTTTTTCCTCAATTTTTAGCAAAAAATATTAATGCAAAATAATTCTTCAAACAATTCTAAGAGTGACTGCAAAAATCTTTTTGCTAGTATTTTTTATGATTTTTTGAAAATTGCTAAAAAGCCACTTTTTGTATGAAAATGAGGAAAAAGGGATTAAAATAGTAATTTTTATGATTTTCAAAAAATTATAAAAAATACTATCAAAAATATTTTTGATAATTTTTTTTTGCAGTCACTCTTAGAATTATTTAAAGAATTTTTTGCATCAAAATATTTTTTATAAAAAATCGACGAAAAATTTTGAAAAATATACTTTTTTTAAAAATCAAAACTTTCGATGGATACTGAATGGGTTAAAGAAATTTTTGTATCATTAAACCGGAATTTAAGTGAATAAAATATTATTATAATAATATTAAAGGCAAATTTGACAAATTAATGCTGTATGAAGACATTAGTGGCACACTGTAAATTCACAACAAACAACTGTCGAGAATAAAAACAACACAACTTTAGCCACCAAGCTAATAATATAAAATTCACCATTGCACTAATCGACATTTAATTTTATTCATCAAATCTAAATATTTTTAAAATTTTTCCTTTTTTTTTAAAAACGAAATTTGAATCAATGTGCCTGCGCATGCTTGCGTGCACTGCATGCACATAATTCCAACACTAACACATGGACTTTAAAGCAAATATTGCTGTTCTAGAAAAAAGCCAAAGGATGAGTGGGAGCGAGACAAAAAGCGCATCATACGCAAAACAAACGAAAATGCGCATTCGCAAATGCCCAAACAATGAAAGAAAAACGTACAATTATCAGTCAATGGAGTACTAACTTTTCGTTATGAGTCTACAAACAATATTAGAAATGTGCTGTCCAAAATATGCGGTTCAAAATTGATCTTTTTATTATCTTAATAATTGCATTCGGATTTTCAATTATCATATTGTTGAACATACCCATATATGGCGTGATGCCAAGACACAATAGTTTTGTGTTACTCATGACCATATATGGACATGTGCAAAACTCTCATTGATTCACTAATGAGGAAAAGAGATCACTAATACGTACACATAAATGTAACGGGACAATTCCAGTGATTTTCTGTATTGATGCTCGTTTGCAATCTGACGCGAGTCGATTCAATGTTAGTTGCTTTTAGACGACGAGCGTGTGCGCATTGAAAATATTCAAGGAGAAAAATATAAGTGAAACAAAACTAAAATCCAAAGACTTATTATTTAATGGGCGAACTGGGATTTATTATATTCATTTATAATAAGGACAATAGGTTATGGGCCCAGACGCAGTTAAATTAAATAATTCTAGCTTTGGTGAAAAACAATAAGAATAATAAGCAACTGAAATAAAAGTGAATGGTGTTTGTGCAATTCATAAAAGGAACATAATTTAAAATAAACTAAACATATTTGAGATCAATAAACTAAAAATTACTGAGTGAAAACAGATTTAAAAAAAAAAAAAAAAAAAAATTGATAATTAATTTCACAATAATTGTAAGCTGTGAAAAACGTTTAAAAACGCACACACTCATATATATGTATGTGTATATGTACGCATATGTGATATGTGACCTCGAACACAAAGAACAGTACGAAGCAAAAGGGAGAGAGAAAAGCAAAAAATTGAGATTGCCTGGAATTCGGCGAAATAGTGCTCGTGTGTGTGTGTGTTCGTGTGTGTGGTTTGCGAATGTATACTAGCTTTTGAAAGAAGAAAAAGAAATAGGAAAATAGTGACAAAGAGAGATAAGAAGGAAAGAATATTAAATTAAAATGGAACATAAAAAACGGAATATTAAACCTTTCGACGGAGAAAAATATTCGATCTGGAAGTTTCGAGTTAGGGCACTTTTGGAAGAAAATGATTTATTATTTGTTATTGACGAATATCCAGAAGAAATAACAGAGGGGTGGAAAAAGGCAGAGAGAAATGCGAAAAGCATTATAATTGAATATTTAGGTGATTCATTTCTGGCTTATGCTAATACTGAAAACAGTGCCAAGGAAATTTTTGAAAATTTAGATGCCATATATGAGCGAAAGAGCTTGGCATCCCAGCTTTCTTTACGAAAGCAGCTACTGGCACTGAAGTTAAAAGGTGACACTCTACTTGTAAATCATTTCATCTTGTTTGATGACTTAATAACAAATCTAAAAGCATCAGGAGCAAATTTAGACGAAATGGACCAGATATCTCACCTTCTTTTGACTCTACCTTCAAGTTTTGACGGAGTTACAACAGCAATCGAAACTTTGTCTGAAAGTAATTTAACATTGGCATTTGTAAAAACCCGTCTTCTTGACCATGAAATTAAGTTGAAAAATGTCAATAGGGATACAAGTGCCAAAGTGCTACATGCAGCTCGTTACAAAGAGCAAAAGGATTTAAAAATGAAAGTGCATAACAAGAAACCTTTTAAGAATTTCAAGAACAAGTCAAAATCAAAGCCAAAATGTTTTCATTGTGGTAAACCAGGGCATTATAAGAAAGATTGTTTTAGTTTTAAGAAAAGCATAGGGAACCAAAATCCAAATACCCAAAATACAGAAAAAAATAAGCAGGCCCAAATAGCAACAACGCAACCTGAACGTGGTTTTTCATTTATGATGAGGCAAATGACTGTTCAAGAAAAAGAAAATGATATTGTTTTTATTTTAGATTCTGGAGCTTCCGATCATTTCATCAAAGATGTCGATTTGTTTGCCGATTATGTCACCTTGGAAGCACCTGTGGAAATTGCGATTGCGAAATGTGGTGAATTTATTCAAGCCACTGCCAAGGGAATTGTTCAACTGAGCAGCTCTGGAAATTTAATTACACTGGAGGATGTATTGTTCAGCAAAGACATACCTCATAATCTTTTGTCAGTGAGGAAGATGCAAGATGCCGGAATGACCATTGAATTTAATTCTGGAGGTGTGAAAGTCACTAAAAATGGTCAGTTGGTATTTGATGGTGCATGTGAGTATAATGTTCCAATGATTAAATTACAAAAAAATCACATGGCATATGTATCAAAGATTTCTAAAAGAGAAGAGTATCGTTTGTGGCACGAAAGGTTAGGACATATTAGTATTGGCAAATTTGAAGAAATTAAACGCAACCATTTGTTTGATGATATCAGTCTGTTAAATAATGTAGAGCTAAATCATGAATTGTGTGAAGCTTGTGTAAATGGAAAACAATCAAGACTTAAATTTGAAAAATGCAAAAATAAAGACTATATAAAAAGACCCCTATTTATAGTTCATTCTGATGTTTGTGGTCCGATTACACCCTCTACAGTTAACAATAAAAACTATTATGTCATTTTTATCGATCAATATACTCATTATTGCGTGACTTACTTAATAACTTACAAGTCGGATGTGTTTTCAGTATTTAAGGATTTTGTTGCAAAAGGAGAAGCTCACTTTAACGTAAAAGTAGTAAATCTTTACATAGACAATGGAAGAGAATATTTATCTAATGAGATGCGTGAATATTGCGTAGAAAAAGGCATCAGCTATCATTTAACTGTTCCACACACTCCCCAACAAAATGGTGTATCTGAACGTATGATCAGAACAATAACAGAAAAGGCTCGATCAATGATTAACGGAGCTAAAATGAATAAAAGTTTCTGGGGTGAGGCTGTTTTAACAGCAACCTATTTAATAAATAGGTGTCCGAGTAGAGCATTAAAAAATGTAAAGAAAACCCCCTACGAAATGTGGCATAATAAAAAGCCCGTTTTGAAATATCTAAAGATATTTGGTTCAACGGTATACGTACTTAATAAAGTACGAAAACGAAAGTTCGATGAAAAATCGACAAAATGTATTCTCGTTGGATATGAACCAAATGGTTTCAAATTGTGGAGTGTGGAATCAAGAAAATTTTTGATAGCTAGAGATGTTGTGGTGGATGAAACCAATATGTTAAATTCTAGGACTGTGGATGACTGTGAAAAGCAGTCTGAAGACTCTATGTTTCAACTTGATAGTTTGAAACAGGTTGAAAATTCTTGTTTGCAAAATTCAAATAAAGAAAAAGAAATTGATTCTCTGAATGCAAGTTCAGAAGATGAAGAGTCGGTTTATCCATTGAAAGAGATGGAGGATATTGAAAAATCTGATAGTTCAAAATCAGATATACAGCCTAGTGAAAATTCCACAAATCTTGAGAATGCTGATCCAGTTTTGAATGCTGGTGATAGAATGCGTCATTTAGAAGATAATATAGAAAGTAAAGAAATTAGACAAAGTGAAAGATTAAAAGGTCGACCAAAAATATCTTATAGATTATTAGAAAAATGCTTGATGAATGCTCACACTGCCTTTAATGATATTCCCATCACATACGAGGAAATTAAGCATCGAAATGATAAAGTTTATTGGGAGAAAGCAATTCAAGATGAATTAGATTCTCATTTCGAAAATAAAACATGGTCGCTAGTAGAGAGGCCAGAAAACAAAAATATTGTCGATTGCAAATGGGTGTTTACGGTAAAACAGGATGAATTTGGCAATTTATTGAAATATAAGGCAAGACTTGTTGCGCGTGGTTTCACGCAAGAATACTTAACGGACTACGACGAAACATTTGCACCAGTTGCACGAATCTCTAGTTTCAGATTTATTTTGGCACTTTCAAACCAATATGGTTTAAAGATTCATCATATGGATGTAAAAACAGCTTTTTTAAATGGAATTCTAAAAGAAGAAATTTATATGATGATTCCTCAAGGATTAATCTATGATAAAAATAAAGTTTGCAAACTTAACAAGGCTATTTATGGTCTTAAGCAAGCAGCTAGGTGCTGGTTCGAAGTATTTGAAGATGTATTAAAAGATATCGGTTTTGTAAATCTAGGAGTTGATCGTTGTATTTATATTATAGATAATGGAGATATTACTAAAAATATATATGTATTGTTATATGTGGACGATGTAGTGATAGCCACAGAAAATATTGGTACAATGTCTAAGTTCAAATCATATTTAATGAACCGATTTAAAATGACCGATTTAATGGATATTAGATATTTTATTGGAATAAAAATAGACAGAAAAGGAGATCAATTATTCTTGAGTCAATCTGCCTACATTTTAAATGTTTTAAGAAAATTTAATATGGAGGATTGTAAGCCAGTAAGTACACCTCTTCAAAGCAAGCTCAATTATGAAGCTTTAGAATCAGAGGAGTCATGTGATGCACCATGTAGAAATTTAATTGGTTGCATTATGTACATTATGTTATGTACACGACCGGATTTGAGTACATCAATAAGTATTCTAAGTCGGTATACCAATAATAATAATAAAGAACTTTGGCAATGCCTTAAGAGAGTTCTGAGATACCTTAAAGGTACTGTTGATTTAAAGTTAACCTTTACAAGAAGCGTTGACTGTAAGAATATTATTATTGGTTATGTAGATTCTGATTGGGCAGGAAGTGAGACAGACAGAAGAAGTACTACTGGGTTTATTTTTAAAATGTTTGAGTCATGTTTAATATGCTGGAGTACTATGAAACAAAAATCAGTTGCTGCTTCATCTACCGAAGCAGAGTATATGGCGCTTTTTGAAAGTGTAAGAGAAGCATTATGGTTGAAGTCATTAATGAAAGGCATTAAGCTTGAATTAAATGAGCCAATAAACATTTTTGAAGATAACCAAGGCTGCATAAGTATAGCCAATAACCCTACCTGTCACAAACGAACTAAGCATATAGATATCAAGTATCACTTTACTAGAGAGCAAATTGAAAAGAAAATAATTTCTATTAAGTATATTCCCACAGATATGCAGTTGGCAGACATCCTAACAAAACCACTACCGGCAGCCAGATTTCTACATTTGAGGCAACAATTGGGACTATCTGAATGATTTTTTTTTCTATACATACAGTTGGCTGATGATGGACATGATGACCAGCACAATTACGATTCCCTGAAGGAAACAAAATAAATATTTTATTTTAAATATATAACCTAACCATACAAATATTGACAAACACTGAATTTAACCAAAAAAAAAAAAAAAAAATTGAATATCTTATATTTTAAATTTTAATTTTAATCTTATTTAACTTTGAAAGTATAAACTTTGAATTTACTGTTTAAATGTTAAAAATGAATTTAAAATATTTTGTTTATGTATCGACATGAATTTATTACTAACTTAGATTGGTCTGATTAGGTTTTCCCTGGTTTTTCCTAATCCTGCGCAGCGAATGCTGGACCATGAGAATTGTATACTCCCAGGATGCACAGCTCGTCTAATAAGAAATATTGTAACTTTTAATTTAACTTTAATTTAATTGTAATCAATGATATTTTTGAGGAGGTGTGTTGAACATGCCCATATATGGCGTGATGCCAAGACACAATAGTTTTGTGTTACTCATGACCATATATGGACATGTGCAAAACTCTCATTGATTCACTAATGAGGAAAAGAGATCACTAATACGTACACATAAATGTAACGGGACAATTCCAGTGATTTTCTGTATTGATGCTCGTTTGCAATCTGACGCGAGTCGATTCAATGTTAGTTGCTTTTAGACGACGAGCGTGTGCGCATTGAAAATATTCAAGGAGAAAAATATAAGTGAAACAAAACTAAAATCCAAAGACTTATTATTTAATGGGCGAACTGGGATTTATTATATTCATTTATAATAAGGACAATACATATAATTGCACTCACCTTTAAATATTTATTCAGAATTGCAGTTCAAACTTAGATTTTGCACTTTTCACACCAGTTCAAGTATTTTCACTGAAGACGACGTCCGAGCTGAACTACTGAAAAAATTGGAATGGAAGCGTCAGAAAATTGTAGCAAAGGAAAGATCAGAAACTGACATTAACCGTTTGTAACGCAATGTCTTCGATTTCAGAGTTGTCAACTCCAGTTAAAAGTTGCAAAGCTTTTAAATGACTAGGAGCAATATGAAATGTGTAGTCTGTTGGCAGCCCTGAAACATAACGGTGAAATACAAGCAACAAAAGGGAATAGCCGATTATGAGAAAAGGAGACGAAAAAGTTCTACGGAAATCAGTTGTGAAATTAATTTTTTATACAAGCATGTGCGATGGATATACAATAAAACATGCATAATCACGCATATTTCAAAATGATATTATGAGACAATGAAGAGCAATCCATATTTTATGTATTTTTTATTCACAAAACGAAATTTCACGGTAATGGTTGTTTTTTTCACTTAAATGGACTTAAGTAAATTTTTGTAAGTCCATTTGGTTTAGAATGGCACAGATATTTTTGCGAAAATTAAATATAACCTTTTTAAGTATGCGTTAAAAAATATGTATAAGCGCATAAAATTGAAATACACTGGTACTCACCAATAATTACTTTTATTGTATAGGTTTCTTTAAATTTAAAACGCACGCGAGCTGCACAATTAGTTAAATTTACCCGCTCAAAAATTCACGCAATGATGTTGAGGCACAAGAAAAAACTGCAAGTGTGACAAATTAAAAAAAGCCGCTACAGCATTGATTTTAACATAATGTTAACGCAAAATGCGCAAAATGCAAAATAAGCTAGCCAAGGCTGCCACACGTTCCAAGACTGTCAATGACTTTTCGTGTATGAGTTGGTGAGTGGCAAGGCTGCCAACTTGTTTTGCCAAAGTTGAGCCAAAGCTGCCACACAGTTGCAGCTTTTTGTGCGTTTTTCTATTTTTGTTACATTTTTAAATACATTTATTAATTCAATAAAGTACAAATTCAATAAACCAAAAAAACCATAAATTTTCTTAAAAAATTAAGCTCATTTTAAAATTCACGTCACCATTCGCGTGATGAAGTATGGTAAGAAATTCTAAAATTAATTTAAAAAAAAAACGACAAAAATGGGAGCCAAGGCTGCCACACGTTGCAAGAGTTTCCGACGTTTCACCTTTTAGTTGGTGAGGGCAACCCTGCTTTAAGAATACATAAAAGAAAAATTAGTAAACAACCATTTATTGGAGGGAAAATAATGTAATCGACCAGCTATGACTGTTTTCTGTCCCAAACCTTTGAAATATTAGTAAACTTTCTGCCAGCAGCATAACATAACCTCTGTTCTATCGTTTCAATTCAGATCTACCCGCAAAATGAGCGTCGAGGATGAAGTGTTTCGCATCCAAAAGAAAATTGGCAAAATATCGACGTCCAGCGATGGCGCGGTGAGTAAAGCTGACATTCGTTATTGGCCGGCAGTTGTGAATCATGGTGCATTTGTAGGGACAGGAGCAAGCGTTGGATTTGCTCAAGGCGCTGCAAACGTTGAATATTAATCTGGAGATATTAACAAAGACTCGCATCGGAATGACGGTGAACGAGCTGCGCAAGAGTAGCAAGGATGACGAGGTGATTGCGCTGGCCAAGACTCTGATCAAGAACTGGAAACGCTTCCTGGCCAGTCCGGCGCCGGGCACGCCCAAGGAGTCCACCACCGCTGGCAAGGATGGTTCCAGCAACAGTAACAGTGGCAGCGGCAGTGCAGCGAAATCCTCGAGTGCACCCAAGTCAAATTCATCATCCGGCAAGGAGAAGTCGAGCAGTGGCAGTGGCAGCAGCTCAACGAAGGAAAAGAAGTCCTCGTCGCAAACATCTTTCCCATCGAGTGGCGGCATGACAGACGCCGTTCGTCTCAAGTGCCGGGAGATGTTGACCAATGCACTGAAGATCGGCGAGGTGCCGGAAGGCTGTGCCGAGCCGGAGGAAATGGCCGCCGAGCTTGAGGATGCCATTTACATGGAGTTCAAGAACACTGATATGAAGTACAAGAATCGCATCCGATCTCGAGTTGCCAATCTGAAAGATCTTAAGAATCCGGGTCTTCGCGGCAATTTCATGTGCGGCGCCGTCTCGGCCAAACAACTGGCCAAAATGACGCCCGAGGAGATGGCCAGCGATGAGATGAAGAAGCTGCGCGAAAAGTTCGTCAAGGAGGCCATCAACGATGCCCAATTGGCCACCGTGCAAGGCACCAAGACGGACCTGCTGAAGTGTGGCAAGTGCAAAAAGCGCAACTGCACCTACAACCAATTGCAGACTCGATCCGCTGACGAGCCGATGACCACGTTCGTCATGTGCAACGAGTGCGGCAATCGATGGAAGTTTTGCTAAAGCGCCCTTTAAATCAAAACCAAAATCCCCCCCTTAAAATTAATTCAAAACAACTATTGCATGTACACAACACACACACCAATACATTATGTATTGGAGTGCATTCACTGACCACCTAAATTACACAAAAAATACTATTTCAATAAAAAATCATTTCTATTGAGATAATTCATAAGATATAATTGTTTTGAATGTAATCGGTTCCGGTCGCTGCAATTTCTGATAACGTTTAGTACAGTATGTAGAAAGAGCAGTGTTGCCAACTGGACTTTAATCGGCGTTTGATCTGTATACTTATATGGTTGGCAATAGTGGCAGGCCCGAGCTGGCACTTGCTTTTCTAAAGTTGACAACTCTGCTGATAATGTCAGAAACAGGCCAGTGACGTCAGAAATCAAGTGCGGACTTGTCATTTTAGCTTTTAAGTAGCTAGATTTGGTAATTTTGTAATAGCTAACGCTAAAGAAATATTAATAGCTAGAAATCGGGCAGATTGCCAAATAACTTCAATAAATTCAAGAAACTCAATATATCCTTTGCAGAAAATATTTTAGAGGGAACCCAATGAATAATTGAATTTTTAATGAATGAAATATTGAATAAATAAAGCAAATAAATGTCACAAAGGGATATATGTACAGTGGCGGCAGAAATAATAGGGACAAAAAAACTTGGTTGCTTCTTTTCAATATTATTCTCATCCGTGGAAGATCCAATGCATATAAACTCTTAGACTTGATACATAATCGCTATTTCTATTTAAATTTAACAAATTTTTGGTCCATATTATCATAAAAGAAGAAAAAAACATAAAAATACAAAAATTTCCGGAATTCATACTGGCAGAAAAAATAGGGACAAGGAGCATTAAGTATAAAATTTTTGTTTTTTACATATTGGTTTTAAAATTTTGTGGTAGCATTTATCATTTTTAATATTCTAGAGCATCTTGGATGCATGGAGTCCACAAGTTTGGCACAGGTTTCCTCAGGAATGCCATACCAAGCCTATTGCACCTGTTCAGAGAGCACCTGCTGATTTTTGGACATGTCAGACCCTAATGCCTAAACTTAATGACGGCTTTTGATCTTCCCAGAGGTCCTCTATGGGAATTAAGTCCGTGGAATGTGCAGGTGGTTCCATGTCGCCAGTATTTTCGAGACCAATCCATTCCCTGACCAAATTCGAAGGGTGCTTTGGGTCGTTATCTTCCTGTAAAGTGGGAGTAAAGACATTTCCTCTTCAGCAAATGGCTGAATCGTAGTCCGGAGGATCTCTAGATAATATATTGCAATAGATTTGGTCGGCACCAAGTTCTGGTAAGCATTTATCAGACCATACCAGACCATAATCGACCGTTTTTAAGTAACCGAAATATTCAGCATAGGCTTAAACTTGCTTATACGCACCTGCTACTCGAAAATTGGAAAAATATGCTCTAGTTGGACGTAACGAAGATCAACTTCATTGGATCCGATGGAAAAAGACAGGTTAGACGACGTAAAGGAAAAGCTTTTGAACCCAAGTACTCAGTTAAGACTGTTAAGCACGGCGGCGGTTCGATTATGGTCTGGTATGGTCTGATAAATGCTTACCAGAACTTGGTGCCGACCAAATCTATTGCAATATATTATCTAGAGATCCTCCGGACTACGATTCAGCCATTTGCTGAAGAGGAAATGTCTTTACTCCCACTTTACAGGAAGATAACGACCCAAAGCACCCTTCGAATTTGGTCAGGGAATGGATTGGTCTCGAAAATACTGGCGACATGGAACCACCTGCACATTCCACGGACTTAATTCCCATAGAGGACCTCTGGGAAGATCAAAAGCCGTCATTAAGTTTAGGCATTAGGGTCTGACATGTCCAAAAATCAGCAGGTGCTCTCTGAACAGGTGCAATAGGCTTGGTATGGCATTCCTGAGGAAACCTGTGCCAAACTTGTGGACTCCATGCATCCAAGATGCTCTAGAATATTAAAAATGATAAATGCTACCACAAAATTTTAAAACCAATGTGTAAAAAACAAAAATTTTATACTTAATGCTCCTTGTCCCTATTTTTTCTGCCAGTATGAATTCCGGAAATTTTTGTATTTTTATGTTTTTTTCTTCTTTTATGATAATATGGACCAAATTTTTGTTAAATTTAAATAGAAATAGCGATTATGTATCAAGTCTAAGAGTATATATGCATTGGATCTTGCAAGGATCAGAATAATATTGAACAGAAGCAACCGAACTTTTTTGTCCCTATTAATTCTGCCGCCACTGTATGTACTACTTCTAACAGAGCAGAATTTTGGGCTTTGGCTTTAGAGTACATAGTTGTAAGTTGTAAGTTGTAAGGGACAAACACAATTAGTGCTTTATTTAATTATACATAATATTTTTTTTGTATTTACACGCAAAATATATAATTTTAAGCCCTTTCCCTTTTTTAGCAATTTATAGCTACATTTTCCTGTATTTTTAGTAAATTAAATTTTAGCTGTTGAAATGCTGTCGACACTGATGAGTTGTGGTGTTGAAGCATAGTACGCTCTAGCTGAAAACATTTTGGACGCTCGAAATGTTCGATGTTTTGAAGTCCGGCCTTTCAAACTTCAGTGTTACAGCATAAAGCATAGTATCCAGTTGTTGAAAAACCAGTTTGAAAGGTATAAACTCCATATAAAAAAAAGGGTTGCAAACTGGCTCGAAATTATTTTGTAAGGCTATTTCTAAACCCTTGTATCCAGTACCTAAATTTGGGCAGCTCAGAAATTTTTTTGGTGTTTTACAACACTCTTTAATGACAGCTGGCAGCTTTTTTTTTTGACCTTTCAAAACATCGATTCGTTCAGTGTTTCGACTAGTCGAAATCATTTTGAGCAGCAATGGAGCCAAATAAGCAACAAAATAAGAGCCGCATTGAGCTCTTTGACAATGAAGAACGAATTAAATTAATAGAAGAGGTGCAACACAGACCGATCCTGTGGGATCTAACCTCTTTTAGGACAATATAAGTGGTCATTAATCTCATAATTAGGGTATTAGTTGCTACCAATTGTCTTATGACCGTATTGTCCATTTTCATTCTTCAATTATTTTCAATTTAATTTAATTGATTTATTTTGTTGTTTATTTGTTTTATGTGCACAGTTGACGCAACAGTGTGACCACAGCAGCATAAGACCAACAATCTCTCAACTTTTTAGTGATTTTTGGTATTATGCTGTCACACTGAATTCTGTAAGGTCCGACATCAAAACATCGAACATTTTGACCGGCCAAAATATTTTCAACTACTGGATATTATGCTTAATACAAAAAATTACAAAAAAGTTGAGAGATTGTTGGTCTTATGCTGCTGTGGTCACACTGTTGCGTCAGCTGTGCACAACAAATAAATAAATAACATTGAGCACAACAAAATAGAGAAAATTGACCAAATGGACATGATGAGAGAAGTGGCAGCGACTAATACCCTAATTATTAAATTAAAAATTATTAATAATATTTAGGTACAGCCTACATAGGTTTAGAAATGACCTTACAAAATAAGGTAAAGGTCTAGAAGCAGTAGCCAGTCTCAAAAAAAAAAAAAAAATACCCACAGAAAGAGGGTGATTTATAATGAATTTAGGTATAAATATTTTTAGAGGGTCTCCACTAGTTTTTTTTTTTAATTTTAATACAAAAATTAACATGTTAATGAAAACATGTACAAAACAACGATGCAAAAGCTCATTTTGCATTGAAAATTTCCAAATTTCAAAATTCAATAATGAAAAAACTAGTGGAGACCCCCTAAAAATATTTTTACCTAAATTCATTATAAATCACCCTCTTTCTGTGGGTATTTTTTTTTTTTTTTTTGTGACTGGCTACTGCTTCTAGACTGTTACCCAAAATAATTTCGAGCATGTTTGCAACCCTTTTTTTTATATGGAGTTTTGGCCTTGCAAACATATTTTCGGCTAGAGCGTACTATGCTTGACCGAACTTAGTTAAGCATAGTACGCTCTAGCCGAAAATATTTTTGCAAGGCCAAAACTCCATATAAAAAAAAGGGTTGCAAACATGCTCGAAATTATTTTGTAAGGTCATTTCTAAACCTATGTACGCTGTACCTAAATATGGGCAGCTCAGAATATTTTCTGGCGTTTTACAACACTATTTGGTTAACAGATGGCAGCTTTATTTTGACCTTTCAAAACATCGATTGAATCGTTGTTTTGACTAGTCGAAATCTATTAACAACAATGGCGGGAAAAAATAAAAAATAAGCAGCAAAATAAAAGCCGAATTGATGTCTTCGAAAATGAAAAATTAATAAGGTTAATTGAAGAGGTGAGAGATAGGCCATTAATATGGGATTTGACTGATAAAAAGCATTTTGATGCGACTTTTATCAAAAGTGCATGGGAAAGCATTGCAGAGGCCGTTAATCCGAAAATTATGGTATTGGTCGCTGCTACTTCACTGATCATGTCCATTTGGTCCATTTTGTCACTTTGATTATTTGAAATTGTATTTACTTGTTTGTTGTGCACAGCTGACGCAACAGTGTGACCACAGCAGCAAAGGAACAACAATCTCTCAACTTTTTAGTGATTTTTGGTATTATACTGTCACACTGAATTCTGTAAGGCCCGACCTCGAAACATCGAACATTTCGAGCGTCCAAAATGTTTTCAGCTAGAGCGTACTACGCTTTAAGCTTTATCGCGCTAACCACGGTTGCCACAATTGGCGTTTTTGCGCCAAAACTGGCTCTTTTTTTTCCTTTTAGCGCAATGGCACTTTATTTTTCGATTTGGCTCTTTTTTTCATCAGTTCAGAATCAGTTATTTTGTATAGTTTTAGATTGAAAGTACATATTTATTTTTATTTAATAACGTAATCACTTAATTAAAATGAAAATGTGAATATGTGTTATTGCTTTAAGTGTTTGTGAACGAAATATTTTTTATTTAATTAAATGCAAAAATAAAATGAACTGCAAAAAAAAAGTTTTGGCTCTTTTTTAGTCAATTTGGCTCATTTTTTGTCTTTTTTTGGCTCAATCAGATATTATTAAGTGGCAACCGTGGCGCTAACCAGGTTCGGTCACACTGCCCGTAGTTCACAGTTTTGGCTTGCGACGATCGGTTGTGTCCGGTTTGCGTTCGGTTATTTTGATTGTTGAGGTAACTACCGTTTAAAAAAAGATGAAAAAAAATCATCCAACCTTTTAACAATTAAGCTAAACAAATGTGAAATCGTGTGTACTTAACGAATTTCTTGTGTCGGAAGTGGAGTTAAAAGTTAAAGTCTAAACTCCCCTTGTTAACCTGTTGCGCGCTGCACTCGATGGTGCGTGACCTATTTATGTAACCTGTTTTAAAGAATATACCGCTTTAACTAAGCTCAAGCTCCCAAACTACAAGTTTTCCCTGGGACTGGAACTGTGGGATTGGTGGTAATGGCTAGAAGTGACCAAAGTGTTAATTATACTACTAGTTTATTGCCGCTACCTGCTGTCACCCTGAGCTGAGCTCAGCTGAGCATTTTGAAAATTATTTATTATCGAGCGATGTTTAAAAGTCAGAAGCTCTACCTTCTCCCCCTACAGTGAAAGAAAAAATGAGTGCATTCACCCTGCAAGCTATGTGTCTGTGTATGTGTATTTATTTGTGTGTGTGTGTGCATAAAACTAGAAAAGTGCGCTGAAAATCTAACAAGAGAAATAATAGCTGGCCAAGGGCGTAGTTATGATTGTTTATTAAGGGTCAGAAGTGAAACTGACACCAAAGCTTGAAGCTGCTGCAATGTACATACATACATATTTGTCTGATAGTTGTGTGTGTGTGTGTGTGTGTGTGTGTGTGTGTGCGTGTGTGTCTGACTGGCTGAGACGTGGCTGCATTATGGCTAAGCCTCTGACCAAATTATGGTTAGCTACGCTTCAGGTTTCGTTGTCTAGAACGGTACTAACTTGCACACACATACACAAGCCAATATAGACAATGAGAGAAAGAGTACAGCAAGCCAACACAAACACAAACACACTCATACTTGCGCACCTGTTAAAGAGCCCCTAAAAGAGAGAGCCGCTAATAAAGAGTGGCTCACATTGCAGCAGCCATACATTCATACATACTTACATTCACATCCCATGGGTGCCCCCTCTCCTTTGATTTTTCTCGCTCTTCGCACGCACTCAATTCATAGAAAAGCAGACAACTCGCTCTGGAGCCTTGAGCTTGCGCTTGAGCCGGGGCTAGAATTCTATGCATGGCGACAATAACAACAATATAAACACTTGTTTGGCCGGTTTGTTGCACAACGGGATATTTTGTGGCTTGCAGCGTTGTTTGGAATTGGATAACCCTTTTGAATAAAACGCTTAGAAACTCGAGTGTGTGTAATTGTGTTTTTTTTAGTGTTGTTAATTTTGTGTTGTTAATTTTGTGTTTGTTTTGCGTTTACCTTTGGAACGTCTCTACAAACGTAGTTATTGTTGTTGTTGTTGTTGTGCAGCTTTCGCGACTTTGCACTATGAGCCGACTTCGACTTTCTGTTTGTTTGGTGAAATTTTTTTAAGGTCGGCATCCGCATATTAAAAAAAAACTGAAATCTAACATAATGCGCGTACGCTTAGAAGATTTTAGATCAGCACTTTTAAGCTCTCTCTCTCGCTCTCTCCCTCCCTTTGTGCCTCACTGCAGTGCAGTTTTATAAGTAGTTTTAATTGCATGTACACACTGGTGCAAAAAATGTCAAAGTGAAAAAACAAAGCCATATTAAAAATGTGTGTACGAGTTAACATACAGATAGATATTATGTATATTTAAAGCGTAATGGACGTGGCAGCCTCGCACGAACTTTCACTAATGACTGTTGGTGAACTCTCACATACATATGCATGCGTGCACACACACACACAACACATACCATTGCACGTGCATTTTCCATACGTGCTAAAATGCGTCGACGGATCGCTCAATTCCAATCAGAGAATTATCATTAATGTGGAGCTTAGCTATTGTTGTTGTACTCAAAGTTATGTCTCCCACTCCAGTAAGCTGTCGTCTCATTCCAATCGAAACTTATCATTGACAAGAATTTTAAATATATATATTTTTTTTTATTTTTATTTCTTTTATTGTTGTTGTTGCTGTTTATTGTATAGTAATTTCTGCTCTCATGCAAATCTGCAAATGAGACGTGACTTAAAATGAAAAATATCGCTTAATGATAATGATATTTTATAGTTTGTTTATTTTTGGCCATGCTTAGCTCTAATTACAAGGTGTACGGGCGACATTGTGTTATCAGCGACGCCAAGTGATAACAGTATTAGGCAATACATATTTTGAATGAAGAGCAAGCAACAATTCGGACATTCTGCGTGTGTGTGTGTGTGTATCACTCTCTCTCTCTCCCACTCTTTCTCTTGATTAGTGTTTTTAGTGTGGTGCATTGTATGTATTTTGATCGCCAGAGCGTAACAAGACTAGGTATGTATGTATGTGCATACATATAGATAAATATATATATGTACGTAGTACACGCCGCTCGAGTTTTGTGTGCCACAAAAATGCTACTTTAACTTTTTTGTCTGTCTACAATTACATACCTACACATACATGTACGTCAATATGTACATATGTAGATATATTTATCTGTTGCCTGAGACGCCTGTGAATAAGTAACCAACTGTGAGATGATCTTATGACGTATCTAACTACAAAATTGGCATCAGGTGTTGATAGCCGTGCAATGGAAATGATATACAGCGGTGGCCAATAGTATTTTGACTACCTTTAAAGTTAGTTCTAGCCAAATTGTGAGCTTACTTCATGGAAAGTTTGGTATCAATGGAAAGGTCTTTTGAATTCCTCTCGAATGATGTAGTACTTTTCTTAACCCATTAAGTACCCATTGAAATTTTCGAATATTTGTAAACGTCAACTTTTTCAACTTTTTTTCTCGATTTTTTAAAAAAAATGTTTTGATGCAGAAAGTTTCTTTAAACAATTTAATTAGTAACTGCAAAAAAAATTTTTCAAATATCTCTTTGCTAGTATTTTTTATAATTTTTTGAAAATGGCGAAAAAGGCACTTTTTCCTCATTTTCATGCAAAAAGTGCCTTTTTCGCCATTTTCAAAAAATTATAAAAAATACTAGCAAAGAGATATTTGAAAAATTTTTTTTGCAGTTACTAATTAAATTGTTTAAAGAAACTTTCTGCATCAAAACATTTTTTTAAAAAATCGAGCAAAATGTTGAAAAAGTTGACGTTTACAAATATTCGAAAATTTCAATGGGTACTTAATGGGTTAAGAAAAGTACTACATCATTCGAGAGGAATTCAAAAGACCTTTCCATTGATACCAAACTTTTCATGAAGTAAGCTCACAATTTGGCTAGAACTAACTTTAAAGGTAGTCAAAATACTTTTGGCCACCGTTGTATGATATACATATACGAAATTTCTTTACTCATTTCATCATCATTTACACAAAAAGTTCAACTTGTAGAACCTTCTATGTACAAGTACATAGAGTTAAATTACAAAAATATATATATATATTTTTTTTTCAATTCAAGTCCTAATGTTCCAAAACAAAAAACAATAATTGAAAAGCTTTTCAGTAAATACAAAAATTTGCAGCTATGGAAGTAAGACTTAGAAATGTTTTTGGTAGAACTCTGCAGATAATCATTACAGCAAGTTATAATGAAAGTAATTAAAAATGCCTGCAAATTGTTATTAATTCAATACATATGTATGAAAAAAAATATTTTTAAATGTTTATTTTGTTTAACTTAATCAACTTTTTACTATTATTATAACGAAGAACTTTTACAATTTAGAAATTGAGGCAATATATAAAATAATGAGAAAATTAGTCCAAAACATACTCAAATTTGTATTATTAATAGGGAAGTATTCTTAACGAATTGAAAGAAAATTTGAGCAATAGCAATTTAAATTGTGAATATTTAAATATTTTCAGATCTGTCAGAATATATTCCGTTTCTTAAATCTTAATCTTAATCCTCTTAATATATTCAGAGTATTTTTAGAGACTTTAAAGAGAATTGCTTCTAAAAAACAACCCTTCGAAATGATGGTTTTCCTTAAGATTAATTTTTCATTTTTTCGAAAATATTTTCGAAGTAACAAAAGTCGAGTGCCATACAATTATTTTTAAACTCAAACAAAATTATTAATTTTAGGGGCTGTGTTTTAATTAATAAATTTATTTTTAATGTATTTTATATATGATATTTTCAATCAATTTGAAAAGTAATTCAATTTAGTTCGATCAATTTTACATTTTATCAAATCTGAAGATTTTTTTTTGATATTTGAAATCAAGTGCAGCAATTGCATTTACGATTGCTGTTACTTTTGCGCTTTTAGAGATTTCCAGAGCACTCCTGATAATAAACTGGTTTGAAAACTCCCAGCAACTGTCATAGTCTGACAGTTGACCGCTAAACGTTCAGCTCAAATCTCTTTTGGGCCAAAGTTTCTACTGCCTAAATGAAGCGTTCAATTCGCCGTAAAAGTAATGAAAGTAAATTTTTGAAATGAAAAAGAAACAATTTGCATAACAAACGCAATGCGATTGTCATTGATCATTGATTGGCTGGTTCTGAAATCAACAAACGTAACGGAAAGACACAATACGTAAATTTGTTGTTGTTGTTTTTTTTAAATTAAAAGTGAAAATGTGCGATAGCCTTTTTTGCATGTCTAAAGATATTTTTTGTGTCCGATTTTGGATATGAATTTTATGGATTGTCGTCAAATCATTGACGATCGTTTTGGTTTTGGTTTTAGTTTCGGTTTCGGTTTCCCCTTTAAAAGCGCCAAAGTCAAAAATGACAATGACGAATTTGTCGTTGTTTCGGGTTATCGAAAACGCGTCGAGTGTTAAATGGTTGCCAAAAAGAAATGTGGAAAAGGCATTCATTTCGACTTGCTTGACGAAGATGATGATGAAGAATTGGAAGAGAAGAAGAAAAAGAAGCGACAACTTGTAAATTCTTTCAATTTACCGTAAACTTCACCTTAATTTTTTATGTTTTTTTTCTGTAGTTTTCTATAGCCGGTTTTTAGCGCCTGCAGCAGCAGCAGCAGCAACTTCAGCTCTTTCTTGTTGTTTTTGATTGTTGTACGACATTGTCATCTACTAAGAGCAACTTGTTCTTATTCTCATTTTCTTTTCTTTTCACACACAGACAGAGCAAACGGGCTTTTGTATTGGATGCCAGAGAGCCAGGAACAGTAAATGAAGGACGACGAATATGGTGATTGTAACACGTGTAAGTTAAGAGAGCGTATGCTCACAGCTAAAGAGAGTGACATGTTTACAAATGTGATCTCTGCGAGGGAGAGAGAGCTGAAAACTCTTGATGCGCACAAAAATGCCAAACGGAAGTAGACACATACACACATGCATGCATATATGAGTGTCTGTATGTATGTATGTATGTGAAGCTAGTGCTCCCGGCCCTGGTTGGCTTTTTTTTGTTACGCTCAAGTGATTTTTACAAAAAAAAAAATACGAAAAAATTGTAAAAGAAAACAAAGTTTTATGGGGCCGTCGTGAAACGTCCATGGCAACCCCATGGTTCATAAAGTGCAATGTCAAATTGTAACCTATTACAATCACTTTGCACACACAGGGTGACTACATCTGGATAGAACCCGCGTCGGGGCGGGAATTCGATGTGGCCATTGGAGCACGTGTCATCTCCGCGGAGGGTCGTCGCATCCAGGTGCGAGACGATGATGGCGATGAGGTTTGGCTGGCGCCCGAGCGTCGCATCAAGGCGATGCATGCCTCGTCCGTCCAAGGAGTGGAGGACATGATATCGCTGGGAGATCTGCACGAGGCGGGAATACTACGTAACCTGCTCATACGCTACAAAGAGAATCTGATATATGTAAGTACACATAAATTTCAGGGATTGCAAATAAGAGCTGAGATTCAAAAAATCTCGTCCGAAAACATTTTTTGAATGAATATAAAAACCTCATATATTTAATTTTTGGGATAAGGTATTCTGGAAATAATAAAACTCGAAGTTTTGATTTTTATTTAAAACAAATAGAAATCATAACTAAATCTTGTTTTATAAAGATAAAAAACTATTTTTAATTTAAAAATTTAAGTCGCAACTGTCCTTGATAAACTCACACCGAAATCTTTGTTGAATTGTTATTTTTCTAATCTCTTAGACCTTCCACATTCGTCTCTTTTTTTATTTAAATAAATAATAAATAATAATTGATTTTGTAGTCTTATTATATATCCCATAAAAAAACCTCTTTGAAAACATTTTCATGCCCCAAAATTTTCTGATATTCAATTTTGTGACGAATAATATTAAGTTTTACATATAAATTATTTTAAACAAAATTTTGGCACTCGGCACATTGCGCTAAAATGTATCAATTCTTCATACCAAATAAAACTCATTCACTGTTTTGCGCAGTGCCGAATGCCAAAATTTTGCTTAAAATAATTTATATGTAAAACTTAATATTATTCGTCACAAAATTGGATATCAGAAATTTTGGGGCATGAAAATGTTTTCGTCACTAGACTTTTACCTCGTAAAGAGGTTTTTTTATGGGATATCAGAAATTTTTGAATAAGACAGAAATTTTGAAATTGCAATATTTTTTGACAGTATAGCTTTGTCAACTTTGATTATTGTTTGTACAAGCTAAAACAAATTGTTTGGCAACACTGGTCCCCTTTACAAACACACATGCCCAGCGCAAAAGCTATCAGCACTCTTAAACTCTGGGTGCTATGACACTTTGCTGCTGCTGTCCTATTCCCACTCTAAGTAAAATGTATATATTCAGCTAACAGGTAATTTCCATTACGCTGCAAGCAGTGCCTGAGAGCCCTTCGAAATACCTTTTCAACGATATATAGATCGCAACTGTAGCTTCTATCGTTTGGATGCTATGTGGTTTTCAATTTTAGCGGTTTTTAGCGATTTCCCGCTAAGCTAGCGATTTTTCGAAAAAGTCGTAGAGCAAACGTTTCTAGATTTTTGAACAGGAACAAGTCCTCATTCAAACATTTAAGCTTAATTAACGATTTGATCCAAACAAACAAACTGGCTGCTATGACACTTTGTTGCTGCTGCCCTATTCCAATTCAAAGTAAAACGTATATATTCAGTTAAAAGGTTATATTTTCCAAGCCTATCGGTAAAATTTTTTGTGTCATATATCAAAAAACGCGAAATTTTACACACTAAAACATATTGAAATTTAAAAAAAAATCGTTAGCGGCGTTTTCTCAAAAACCGCCAAAATGTGGGGGAAAACACCTTATTTCACCTGTAGCAATTTACCTGTTATTTAGAAAAAAGTTTAAGGTATGCATAACAGCCCTTCAAAATACCTTTTCAACGATATATAGATCGCATCTGTAGCTTTTATCGTTTGACTGCTATAAGGGTTTAAATTTTAGCGGTTTTTAGCGATTTCCCGCTAAACTAGCGATTTTTCGAAAAAGTCGTTGAACAAACGTTTATAGATTTTTGAGCAGGAACAAATCCTCATTCAAACTTTTAAGCTAAATCAACGCTTTGATACAAACAAACAAACAAACAGACTGACTTTTCATCTCATTTTCGGAAGGCCCCTAAAAATTTCAAAATTAATTATCTTTCGAACCAGTTGTCCGATTTCGATGATCGAGGTGTCATTCGACGCGTATTTTTGATTAGATTTTTAAAAAATTCAACGAAAATTCAAAAAGGCTCCAACGGCCCCATTAGCTCCAATAATTTAAATTTTTTCCCTCCCACTTACACCTGTTTATCTCACGAACCAAGTGAGTTTCCAAAAGTCTTAGTATGCACATTTGTAAGTTAAGTTGATACCTTTCGATCGGTATATAACTCGACCTGATCGGACAGTCATAGCAAATCTTCCATTCTTCCTGTTATATATGCTAGTCGCCTTCGCACCCGTCGTGCTGCTTTCGTCACTAGCGCGGACTGCCGTCCGCAGTGATAGATTATATAGAACTTAGCTCAAAAGCTAAAGCAACTTAGCTCAAATCTAGCTCAATAAATTTTATAAAAATAAACAATTACTTTTTATTTTAATAATTTCTTAACATCAATATAAATTTTGAACTATCGATTTTCTACCTAGACCTACACAGGTTCCATATTGGTTGCCGTCAATCCGTATCAGATATTGCCCATCTATACGGGGGATCAGATCAAGCTGTACAAGGAGCGCAAGATCGGAGAGCTGCCACCGCACATATTTGCAATTGGAGATAATGCATATGCGCATATGAAACGCTATCGCCAGGATCAATGCATTGTGATCTCTGGCGAATCTGGAGCTGGCAAAACGGAGAGCACAAAACTGATACTGCAATATCTGGCTGCGATAAGTGGCAAGCACTCGTGGATCGAGCAGCAGATACTGGAGGCAAATCCCATTCTCGAGGCCTTTGGCAATGCCAAGACAATACGCAATGATAACTCATCACGGTAAACGATTTGTGAATCCCATTGAAAAACAGCTTTATCTGATTTCGTTTCTCTTCTTTGCAATCTTTTTAGGTTTGGCAAATATATTGACATACATTTTAGCGCCAACGGAGTTATCGAAGGCGCCAAGATCGAGCAATATTTGTTGGAAAAATCCCGCATTGTCTCCCAGAATCATAGTGAACGCAATTATCATGTCTTCTATTGTATATTGGCGGGTCTGTCCAACGATGAAAAGAGTCGTCTCGATTTGGGCGCGGCAGCAGATTATAAGTAAGCTCAAAGTGTTTCATAATATCAATAAGTTTTAGACCCTTTTAAAGGAAAGTACAAAAAGTTTGTCGAAAGGAAAATGAGTGTTACAGGCAGAAAGAGGAATCTCAGGCACTCATATTAAGAATGTTAAAACCCCAAAGCATTTAAAAATACATCATTACCGAAATTCGATTCTTTTTTCCGATGAATCTAGCTGATTAAATCAATTTTCATACAATATCGGAGATTTTTGCAATTCATTAGAGATTTTTTTTACATTCTATACATTTTTTTCCAATGATTAACGTAATTAAAGCAAGGATTTTAATGAATTCTGAAAATTGCATACAATTCATATTAATAAAGAAATCATATAAATAAATTATTAGATAAGTCTTAAAAATCAATCTAGTAAAAAAAGTAAAATAAAATCAAAATTAAAATTTAGAGACATTTAGGAATTTTTTAAAATTTTTTTAAATCGATTTATTATTTCATACTTTTCTTTTTATTTAGAAAAAAAAGAAAACTTACAATGAAGATTATATAAAAACTAAAAATGAAACCTTTTTCTTATTCATCCAGATAATTTATTTTGTAATTGAATTTCTAAAAGTCTTAATTTGTTATTAGCGATTCCTGGTTTTGAAAAGTATTATAAGTATTTTAAGGAAATCCAAATGCGCCCTCAAAATTTCATTACGATCTAACAATTATGCATGAGTGCAGTCTTAGGATATCTGAGGGCAGGGTATCTTTTAGTCGGAAACTGTCTATTAAAACTTTCTTAAATGTTTATCAACGTGTTTGCTTTTGCAGATATTTGACGGGTGGAAATAGCATCACCTGCGAGGGACGCGATGATGCCGCTGAATTCTCGGATATACGCTCTGCCATGAAGGTGCTGCTCTTCTCGGATCAGGAGATCTGGGAGATTATCAAGTTGCTGGCGGCGCTGCTGCACTGCGGCAACATCAACTACAAGGCCACCGTAGTGAACAATCTGGATGCAACGGAAATACCCGAGCATATCAATGTGGAGCGTGTTGCCGGATTACTCGGATTGCCCATCCAGCCACTGATTGATGCGTTGACGCGTCGCACGTTGTTTGCCCATGGCGAGACGGTTGTATCGACGTTGTCCCGGGAACAGTCGGTGGATGTGCGGGATGCCTTCGTCAAGGGCATCTATGGACGTCTCTTTGTGCACATTGTGCGCAAGATAAACACGGCCATATTCAAGCCAAGAGCCACGTCACGCAATGCCATCGGTGTATTGGACATCTTTGGCTTTGAGAACTTTGATCAGAACAGTTTCGAACAGTTTTGCATAAATTATGCCAACGAGAATCTGCAGCAGTTCTTCGTACAGCACATCTTCAAGCTGGAGCAGGAGGAATACAATCACGAGGCCATCAATTGGCAGCACATTGAGTTCGTGGACAATCAGGATGCACTTGATCTAATTGCCATCAAGCAGCTGAACATTATGGCCCTGATTGATGAGGAGGCGCGCTTTCCCAAGGGCACGGATCAGACGATGCTCGCCAAGCTTCACAAGACGCACGGATCGCACAAGAATTATTTGAAACCAAAGTCGGATATCAATACTAGTTTTGGCCTCAATCACTTTGCCGGCGTCGTGTTCTACGATACGCGTGGATTTCTGGACAAGAACCGTGACACCTTCAGTCCGGATCTGTTGCATTTAGTTAGCCAAAGTGGCAATAAGTTTCTGCGCCAAATCTTTGCCCAGGACATTGAGATGGGTGCCGAGACACGCAAGCGCACTCCCACACTGTCCACGCAGTTCCGCAAGAGTCTCGACGCGCTGATGAAGACGCTGTGCAGCTGCCAACCCTTCTTCATCCGCTGCATCAAGCCCAACGAGCTGAAGAAGCCCATGATGTTCGATCGCGGTCTCTGCTGTCGTCAACTGCGCTACTCCGGCATGATGGAAACAATACGCATCCGACGGGCCGGCTATCCAATTCGACACGGCTTTCGGGAGTTTGTGGAACGCTATCGTTTCCTCATTCCTGGTGTGCCGCCAGCTCATCGCACGGATTGCCAGGTGGCCACGTCACGCATTTGCGGCATGGTGCTCGGCAAGTCCGACTACCAGCTGGGCCACACCAAGGTCTTTCTGAAGGACGCCCACGATCTGTTCCTGGAGCAGGAACGAGATCGCGTGCTCACGCGCAAAATCCTCATTCTCCAGCGCAGCATACGAGGCTGGGTCTACAGGCGGCGCTATCTGAGATTGCGTGCTGCCGCGATTAGCGTGCAGCGTGTGTGGAAGGGGTACGCTCAGCGCAAGCGCTACAGGAACATGCGAGTGGGCTACATGCGTCTCCAGGCACTGATCCGCTCCCGAGTGCTCTCCCATCGCTTCAGGCATCTGCGTGGTCATATTGTGGGTCTGCAGGCGCATGCCAGGGGCTATCTGGTGCGGCGGGAATACGGCCACAAGATGTGGGCAGTCATCAAGATCCAATCGCACGTGCGGCGCATGATTGCCGTGCGCAGGTATCGAAAGATGCGCCTGGAGCATAAACAATTCGCCGAAGTTCTGCAGCTGCGTAAGCTGGAGGAGCAGGAGCTACTGCATCGTGGCAATAAGCATGCTCGCGAGATTGCCGAGCAGCATTATCGGGATCGCTTGCACGAGCTGGAGCGACGTGAGCTGCAGGAACAGTTGGAGGATCGTCGTCGGGTCGAGGTCAAAATGAACATTATCAACGATGCGGCCCGCAAGCAGGAGGAGCCCGTCGACGATGGCAAACTGGTTGAAGCCATGTTCGATTTTCTGCCCGATTCGAGTAGCGATGCCCCAACACCACATGGCGGACGCGAGACGTCGGTGTTCAATGATTTGCCGCATGCACAGACGGTCAACCAGGAGGACATTATTACGCCCATGCATATCTCGGAGGATGAGGAGGATCTGTCCGAGTACAAGTTTCAGAAATTCGCAGCCACCTATTTCCAGGGCAATGTGAATCATCAGTATGCCAAGAAGGCGTTGAAGCATCCACTGCTTCCACTGCACACCCAAGGGGATCAGCTGGCTGCACAGGCGCTGTGGATTACCATTCTCCGCTTCACAGGTGACATGCAGGAGCCCAAGTATCATACCATGGATCGCATGGACACCACGTCGGTGATGTCCAAGGTGACTGCGACTCTGGGACGCAACTTCATCAGAAGCAAGGTGAGTGGAGGTCAAGGTGTGGAGAAGAGAAATGGAATTTTTTGACTTTCTGCTCTATAGCTGCCATAGAAATGATCAGCCAAAAATCAGACCTTATTATAAAAAAAAAAAAAAATTATTAGAAAAAATTATTTCTTTAGATATTTTAGCCAATGTCGCAGATGATGCATTTTGTATTAAATTTGATTAATAACGGTCTGCTTGAAAATCATCATCCAAATTACGAAACGATCAGTCGAAAATCAACTTTTAGTATGAAAACTTTTTGAGATATCTCAACCTTCATATGTATGTATCTTACAAATTATGCATTTTAAACTGTCTTGTACATGCTGAACATTCTGAATGTGGCTAAGTTCAGACTGTTTAAACATATTGTTGGCTTACAAAATTCGAAAATGTATCTAAATTGTAGAAAACATTTTGATTTCTTGAGAGATCTCAACCAATCTCACAGATTATGCATTTTGTATTGTCTTTTATATGCTGTAAAATTAAGCTTAAATCTGTCCATCTCAGTCAAACTTACAATTCTTATACTTCATACTGTTATCCACATCCTGAACCAACTTGGCTTAAGTCGGACTATGTTACATAGTTTCCCAAGGAACGATTAGTCGTAAATTGAAATTGAAATGGCAGAGTTTTAAATCTTTGGCGTTTCGACGATTACCTGTCTTTAATGTTCTTAAATAGATTTTAAATGTAAAAAGGTAACTCAAATAATATCCCATCGTTATGCTTGCAGGAATTCCAAGAGGCGCAGCTAATGGGCCTCGATCCGGAGGCATTTCTTAAGCAGAAGCCACGCTCCATACGCCACAAGCTCGTCTCACTGACGCTGAAGCGCAAGAACAAACTGGGCGAGGATGTGCGTCGGCGGCTGCAGGATGATGAGTATACGGCGGATAGCTATCAGTCCTGGCTGCAATCGCGCCCCACATCGAATCTGGAGAAGCTGCACTTCATCATTGGCCATGGCATACTGCGTGCCGAGTTGCGCGATGAGATCTATTGTCAGATTTGCAAGCAATTGACCAACAATCCATTGAAATCCTCTCATGCCCGTGGCTGGATACTGTTGTCGTTGTGCGTCGGTTGCTTTGCGCCGTCCGAGAAGTTTGTCAACTATCTGAGGGCGTTCATCAGGGAGGGGCCACCTGGCTATGCGCCGTACTGTGAGGAGCGTCTGAAGCGCACCTTTAATAACGGCACACGCAATCAGCCGCCATCGTGGCTGGAACTGCAGGCCACCAAGTCCAAGAAGCCCATCATGTTGCCCATCACATTTATGGATGGAAATACAAAGACACTGCTGGCGGACTCGGCGACAACGGCCAGGGAATTGTGCAATCAGTTGTCGGACAAGATAACGCTCAAGGATCAGTTTGGATTCTCATTGTATATAGCGCTGTTCGATAAGGTCAGCTCGCTGGGCAGCGGTGGCGACCACGTGATGGACGCCATCTCACAGTGCGAGCAGTATGCCAAGGAACAAGGCGCCCAGGAGCGTAATGCGCCCTGGCGCCTCTTCTTTCGCAAGGAGATTTTTGCCCCTTGGCATGAGCCCACACACGATCAGGTGGCGACCAATCTGATCTATCAGCAGGTTGTCAGAGGCGTTAAGTTTGGAGAATATCGTTGCGACAAGGAGGAGGATCTGGCCATGATTGCGGCCCAGCAATATTTCATCGAGTACAGCACGGACATGTCCATGGAGCGTTTGTTCACGCTCTTGCCCAACTTTATACCCGACTTTTGTCTCAGCGGCGTCGACAAGGCCATCGAGCGTTGGGCAGCTCTTGTGCTGCAGGCCTACAAGAAGTCCTACTATGTGAAGGATAAGATAGCACCACTGAAGATCAAGGAGGACATCGTTAGCTATGCCAAGTACAAGTGGCCGCTGCTCTTCTCGCGCTTCTACGAAGCATATCGCAATTCAGGTCCCAATTTGCCCAAGAACGATGTCATCATAGCGGTCAACTGGACGGGCGTCTATGTCGTGGATGACCAGGAGCAGGTGCTGCTCGAGCTCAGCTTTCCCGAAATCACAGCCGTGTCCAGCCAAAAGACGAACAAGGTGTTCACACAAACCTTTAGTTTGTCCACTGTACGCGGCGAGGAGTTCACATTCCAAAGTCCCAATGCGGAGGATATACGCGACTTGGTTGTCTACTTCCTCGATGGCCTAAAGAAGCGGTAAGTTCAGGCATCAGACTGAGTTTTTATGAAGAGATTTCAACTTATATTTATTAAAATTTATAACGATTGTAGAATACAGGAAATGTTGAATTTTTTTTTTTAATTTCTAAAGAAATATACCAATCCCACAAAAAAAACCTCTTTACGAGGTAAAAGTCTAGTGACGAAAACATTTTCATGCCCCAAAATTTCTGATATCCAATTTTGTGACGAATAATATTAAGTTTTACATATAAATTATTTTAAGCAAAATTTTGGCACTCGGCACATTGCGCTAAAATGTATCAATTCTTCATACCAAATAAAACTCATTCACTGTTTTGCGCAGTGCCGAATGCCAAAATTTTGCTTAAAATGATTTATATGTAAAACTTAATATTATTCGTCACAAAATTGGATATCAGAAATTTTGGGGCATGAAAATGTTTTCGTCACTAGACTTTTACCTCGTAAAGAGGTTTTTTTTGTGGGATATCAGAAATTTTTGAATAAGACCTCAGAAATTTTGAAATTGCAATATTTTTTGACAGTATAGCTTTGTCAACTTTGATTATTGTTTGTACAAGCTAAAGCAAATTGTCTGGCAACACTGGTCCCCTTTACAAACACACATGCCCAGCGCAAAAGCTATCAGCACTCTTAAACTCTGGGTGCTATGACACTTTGCTGCTGCTGTCCTATTCCCATTCTAAGTAAAATGTATGTATTCAGCTAACAGGTAATTACGCATTACGCTGCAAGCAGTGCAAAAAGCCCTTCGAAATACCTTTTCAACGATATATAGATCGCATCTGTAGCTTCTATCGTTTGGATGCTATGGTGGTTTCAATTTTAGCGGTTTTTAGCGATTTTCCGCTAAACCAGCGATTTTTCGCAAAAGTCGTAGAGCAAACGTTTCTAGATTTTTGAACAGGAACAAGTCCTCATTCAAACGTTTAAGCTATCCAAACAAACAAACTGGCTGCTATGACACTTTGTTGCTGCTGCCCTATTCCAATTCAAAGTAAAACGTATATATTCAGTTAATAGGTTATATCTTGCAAACCTATCGGTAAAATTTTTTGTGTCATATATCAAAAAACGCGAAATTTTACAAACTAAAACATATTGAAATTTAAAAAAAATCGTTAGCGGCGTTTTCTCAAAAACCGCCAAAATGTGGGGGAAAATACCTTATGTCACCTGTAGCAATTTACCTATGTACTTTAGAAAAAAGTTAAAAGGTATGCATAACAGCCCTTCAAAATACCTTTTCAACGATATATAGATCGCATCTGTAGCTTTTATTGTTTGACTGCTATAAGTTTTAATTTTAGCGGTTTTTAGCGATTTCTCGCTAAACTAGCTTTTTTTCGAAAAAGTCGTAGAACAAACGTTTCTAGATTTTTGATCGGGAACAAGTCCTCATTCAAACTTCTAAGCTATAAGAAAGATTTGATCCAAACAGACAAACGGATCCTCTTCCAATTCAAAGTTAAACGTATATATTCAGTTAGTAGGTTATATCTTCCAAGCCAATCAACAAAAATTTATGTATGATATATTAAAAAACGCGAAATTTTACAAGCTCAAACATATTGAAAATAAAAAAAAATCGTTAGCGGCGTTTTTTCGAAAACCGCCAAAATGTGGAAAAAATTACCTTATTTCACCTGTAGCTTTTTACCTGTGTACTTTAGAAAAAAAGTTTGAAGGTATGCTTAAGAGTCCTTCAAAATACCTTTCCAACGACATATAGATCATATCTGTAGCTTCTATGGTTTGGACACTATTAATTTTAGAGGGTTTTAGCGATTTCCCGCTAAACTAGCGATTTTTCGAAAAAGTCGTAGAACAAACGTTTCTAGATTTTTGATCGGGAACAAATCCTCATTCAAACTTTTAAGCTAAATCAACGATTTGATCCAAACAAACAAACAAACAAACAAACAAACAAACAAACAAACAAACAGACTGACTTTTCATCTCATTTTCGGAAGGCCCCTAAATATTTCAAAATTAATTATCTTTCGAACCAGTTGTCCGATTTCGATGATCGAGGTGTCATTCGACGCGTATTTTTAATGAGAATTGTAAAAACTTCAAAGAAAATTCAAAAAGGCTCCAACGGCCCGATTAGCTCCAATAATTTAAATTTTTCCCCTCCCACTTACACCTGTTTATCTCACGAACCAGGTGAGCTTCCAAAAGTCTTAGTATGCACATTTGTAAATTAAGTTAATACCTTTCGATCGGTATATAACTCGACCTGATCGGACAGTCATAGCAAATTTTCCATTCTTCCTGTGTATATATGCTAGTCGCCTTCGCACCCTTCGTGCTGCTTTCGTCACTAGCGCGGACTGCCGTCCGCAGTGATTAACTGAATATATGTAGGATTGAGTTTCTATGAAGACAAGAATCCGAATACTTTTGAATTTAAACTGCTTTTATTAAGATGTTTTCTCGGACAGAATATGATTTAGACTGCCTTAGTTGTGTATTTTGTGTTTAAGGTGTGTGTTTTGGGACGACAGGTGTGTCGTTGCCCACTAGATCCCACAATTCGGCCATCCTACACTGCATTCGCCCCGAATGCGTCTGAGTTTTCTTTATCAACCGGAATCCAGATGGTTGTCAGCGTGGAAACGTGGTTGTCTGTCTTGACCTTTCAGTCTTTTCCTCTTCCTTATCTTCTGTCTGATCCTTTCTTTTCTAAGCCGTTTCTTAAATGTATCCTTTGTATTTTTTTTCTCAGCTTTTCGTTTTCCTGATTTAAGTTCCTCGTGCCTTCTACTGCTTCTGCTGTAACCGTGACTGCGACTCTTTTCCGATTTCTTTCTTGAACGATTTTGGCGCAAGCTTCTGTTATTCACGTCTTCTCTAGAATTACGGGTATAGAAGTCAATTCTACTGCCTCCCTCGATTCCAACATCGAGTTCCCGAAGCGGTTTCAATTCTTTGGCTAATGTTTCCGGCTCTTCTTTCGAATTGGGAGCTGCGTCTGAAGAATCTCCCGCGTTTTTGTTATAGGCATCATCATCATCAAGATCCGTTTGGTTACACAATGTTAGTTGTACAATAATTTTTTTGGTTTTTTCAGTCAACGCCTGAAGCTCTTCCTCTGCCGTTGCTTGTCCCATATCGTTGATTTCTGTCTGCTCTTCTGCAGCATCTTCACACGCTTCGCTAATTATATTGGCATCAGTTACTATCTCCAGCTGCTGTTTTTGTTCATCATATTCATATACAAGTAACTCTCGACTTCTCGCTATACAATTCAGCAATCACTTCTGTTTTCATTTCTGGATCCAGCTGTGGCTGTAGCTCTGCCTCATCCATTTTAGGTTCGGCTGGCAATTCACAGGCATCCTCAACAATCAGCAGCTCAGCTGGATTGGAGCTGCTTCCAGGATCAAATAGTGCGTTGTAAATCTTGTCCTTAAAATTCAATTCCTTACACATGGACATTTTTTTCGATTTTATCCTATGCGTATTAGTCGTTCGTGGGACTGGGTTATATTTTGAAATGTGACATTCCCGTGCAATGTGACCGAAAGCATTGCATTTGAAACATTTTCTGCCTTTGTTTAAATCTATGCAATTCTCTTTGCTGTGTCCTCTCATTCCGCAATTATGACATGTTAAATCCCTCGAATTTGTTGCATTTGAAGGTGTATTTCTAAATCTGAAAGATTCCTTTTCCCGCATGGTTTCGTAGCATCTTAGCTTATCTTTGAATTCTCTCATTGTTTTGGCGTTGTAGAGGATTGATTTATTAGCACTGGAATCATTAATGCCATCGATGACGTATTGCATTAGCGCGTTGTCCTCTATACTGCCTCGTGATGCCAACTCCTTCATTGTGACCAAATACTCCAGCACACTTTCACTGTTCTTTTTCTTCGTCATTGACATTAACGTGTGAAATTGTGCGCTATTTAAGTTGGAGGGAAATTCTTCTATTAGGGCATCTTTCAATGTACGCCAATTGTGGATACCTCTTTCGGCCGATATAAATCTTCTTGCTAGTCCACGAAGCGATCTCTTTGCAAAAATAAACTTCTGTAAATCATCCCATCTCATGCTAATTGCAGTGTTTTCAAAATCACTTATCCATCTTTTAACTGAGAGATTATCGTCCCCACTAAACGGTCTTATAGTGTCTTCCACATCTCGATATGAAACCAAGACCTGAGTTTGATGAGTCTCAAGTTGAAGCGGTTCGCGTCTATTGTCAGATGTACCAACTGTGTTGCTCGACCAATTGTTGCATACATTTGCAGTTTGCGATTGACGTGACTCCGGTCTATTGTCAGATGTATCAACTGTGTTGTTTGACCAATTGTTGACACGCATTGAATGTGTATTCGCTTCTGTGGCCCTTTGCTCGATCTCATTTTCTTCTTCGTCCTCATCATCGTCATCGTCATCGTCATCTGTTTCTAAATCAGTTAACAGATTGCCCTTCTGTAAGTTTTTAAACAACAGCATTGTTCGGTCGCGTCCATTAGGTAGCAAGTGTAAGAACTGCAAGACATCGTCCAGGTTTTTATTCGATACATTTTCTCTTACGAAAACCATTTTGTCATGAAACTCGTCGCTTCTTTCATCGAATTCGAATCCTTCAAATTCGCGTATTCGACGTCTATTGTTCCTGTCTCCTTCTGTTTGAAAAATGAACTTGTGTAACGAAACCACATTAATCCTAGACGCTGTTCTTAGCCTGTCCTTAAATTTTGGATTGTCAGCAAGTTTCAACATCTTTTCGCTAATTGTCTAAATATTTTGTCCTAATATCCTGCGTCTTAATATCCTGTCTTCTTATATCTTTAGTCTCAATATTCCCTGGCGTAATAATCTTCGTCTAAATATCGTTCGTCTCAATAGCCTTCGTATTAATATCCTCGACCAAGTATCTTCGAGCAAATATCCCTTGATATCCTCGACCAGATACCTTCGACTAGATATTTTCCTCCTTGTATCCTCGAGCAAATATCCCTTTGATATCCTCGACCAGATAGCTTTCGACGTGAGAACTCTCAATTCTGATATTCTTTGACTGTGAAATATTTTTGTTTGGTTGAGCCCCCAAAAATGTAGGATTGAGTTTCTATGAAGACAAGAATCCGAATACTTTTGAATTTAAACTGCTTTTATTAAGATGTTTTCTCGGACAGAATATGATTTAGACTGCCTTAGTTGTGTATTTTGTGTTTAAGGTGTGTGTTTTGGGACGACAGGTGTGTCGTTGCCCACTAGATCCCACATATATACGTTTTACTTTGAATTGGAATAGGGCAGCAGCAACAAAGTGTCATAGCAGCCAGTTTGTTTGTTTGGATAGCTTAAATGTTTGAATGAGGACTTGTTCCTGTTCAAAAATCTAGAAACGTTTGCTCTACGACTTTTGCGAAAAATCGCTAGTTTAGCGGAAAATCGCTAAAAACCGCTAAAATAGCATCCAAACGATAGAAGCTACAGATGCGATCTATATATCGTTGAAAAGGTATTTCGAAGGGCTTTTTGCACTGCTTGCAGCGTAATGCGGAAATTACCTGTTAGCTGAATACATACATTTTACTTAGAATGGGAATAGGACAGCAGCAGCAAAGTGTCATAGCACCCAGAGTTTAAGAGTGCTGATAGCTTTTGCACTGGGCATGTGTGTTTGTAAAGGGGACCAGTGTTGCCAGACAATTTGCTTTAGCTTGTACAAACAATAATCAAAGTTGACAAAGCTATACTGTCAAAAAATATTGCAATTTCAAAATTTCTGAGGTCTTATTCAAAAATTTCTGATATCCCACAAAAAAAACCTCTTTACGAGGTAAAAGTCTAGTGACGAAAACATTTTCATGCCCCAAAATTTCTGATATCCAATTTTGTGACGAATAATATTAAGTTTTACATATAAATCATTTTAAGCAAAATTTTGGCATCTCGGCACTGCGCAAAACAGTGAATGAGTTTTATTTGGTATGAAGAATTGATACATTTTAGCGCAATGTGCCGAGTGCCAAAATTTTGCTTAAAATAATTTATATGTAAAACTTAATATTATTCGTCACAAAATTGGATATCAGAAATTTTGGGGCATGAAAATGTTTTCGTCACTAGACTTTTACCTCGTAAAGAGGTTTTTTTTGTGGGTTAAGTTTTACACATAAATTATTTTAAACACAATTTTGGCACTCGGCACATTGCGCTAAAATGTCTCAATTATTCATACCAAATAAAACTCACTGTTTTGCGCAGTGCCGAATGCAAAAATTTTAAATTTAAAAAAAATCGTTAGCGGCGTTTTCTCGAAAACCGCCAAAATGTGGAAAAAATTACCTTATTTGACCTGCAGCTTTTTACCTACAGTGGCGAGCAGTGATGAGTGCATGTTCAGAACACTGACTTTCATGATTCATAAAAACAAAACCATAAAAGGGAATCCAAATATTTTTTTTTCTAAATTTTTATCATTTCATTCTTAACAAATAGGAGTAAGGCAACATTAATAAAAAAGACAAATTCTTAGATTTTGAAATAAAAATGAAAAAGGAAAATGAAAAAAAAGTTAGCTTACTTTTTCAACTTTTAAACCTAGATTTTTTGGAAAGAAAGTTTTGCAAAAAGCCGACAAAATCAATTCTATTAGTGACACAAAAAATTTTTTTCAAAAATCTCGTCGCTAGTATTTTTTAAAACTTTTTGAATTTTTCAAAAAAAGTCACTTTTTCATGAAAATTAAAAAAAGTGTCTATTTTGCCATTTTCAAAAAATTTAAAAAAATACTAGTGAAGAGATTTTTAAAAAATTTTGCAAAAAAGTCACTTTTTCCTCATTTGGCTCAACTGATCATAACAAACGGTGTCAGGATCAATTCATAATTTTTCGTATGTCGAGAATTTATGTGTCCCATGGGGTTTTTTTTGAGGATATACTTTTACTAGAATTGTGGGTATCATGGATGTCAACTTCTATTCTAAAATAATAGTGGCAAGTGTTATGCTTAAAATAAGATGCTCCACGTTAGATTTATCCACACTTAAGTGATCCAAATATCATCACAAGTCAAGCGAAATAGTGCTTAGGATCCTACAGTATTGATGTTAAGGAGGGATTGACTCTTTCGCCGAGCCATAACCCAGTGGATCATCAATAAATAATGTAACGATAGAAGTGAGAGATGCTATGGACAACAAATGTTGGACAATAAAGAATACTCCTATCTCCAGATGCCGCGATCTTATAGCTTCTATAAAGTCCGGATGTGTCTAAATGATCCGGAAAAGGGGTGGATCCCACTTATGCTAAATGTAGGCAACTAAGTGTATACTTAGAAATTGTTAAAACTTATGTAGAAAACGACAATCCGTTATTTTCTTACTCTGTTCTTATTATTTCGCACACCTGAATTTCGACTTAACCCAACAAAATTGCCATTATAAAAGATATAGACACAGCAGAATTTGAATTCTATTTGGATATACATAGCTTAAAGTGTGTACTATTTTAATTATATAAGGGTTTAATATAATTATGTTTTCTTAACACTTTTTTTTACCAAATTAATTGTTCACATATGCTGTTCTTATTATTTCGCACACGTCTGTATATGCTAGTCGCCTTCGCACCTTTGGTGCTGCTTTCGTCACTAGCGCGGACTGCCGTCCGCAGTGATTTCATGAGTTTTATTTTTTGCTCAAAATAATACTTAAGCTGTAATTTTGACAAAGCTCAATTTGATGCTCTCCACAAGACATTTTTATGAATGAATTTTAATGGTTTGTCTAGGAATATATATAATTTTATTCCTTGATTCCCTAAGATGTAGTCGAACTTGAGTTTTATTTTGGGCAAAAAATAAAGCTCATAAAATAATTATTATTCTTCAAGTTTAATTTTTCTGCTTTAAAATAATGCTTATTGGTTGGGTAGTAAAATATAACTCAAAATTAATCATTATTTTTGGAGCAAATCTATGAAACTTTAAATTAATCATTATGTAAAAATTTTTTTAAAACAATTTATAATGGTTACAGTTCCTGTTAAAAACAAGGGGGAACAGCTATAGTCGACCTACCGACTATAGGATACCCGTTACTTATTTAAACAAATTTAAAATATTTGTATTGCATGCTTTTAGGAACTTACATTGCTTTAAACGTAAAACAGCCATTACTGCCGTTATGGTTGGCCGATCTTGTTGCGATTAAGTGGTTAAGAGCTTATAATAATTGATAATGTTAATTACTAAAAAAAATTCGCAATATTCTGGTGGCTTTTCGTGTTTTGCGGAAGCGGTAAGGGGGTGGCAAAATTTTGAAATCAACTTGATCTGCGTGGGGTTTATAGAAGTCTGTGTGCCAAATTTGGTTGCTTAGCTTTAAAAGTCTCTGAGATCTAGGCGCTTACACGGACGTACAGACGGACATGGCTAAATCGGCTCGGCTGTTGATGCTGATCACGAATACATATACATTATAGAGTCGGAAATGCTTCCTTCTCCCTGTTACATACATTGCAACGAATACAATATACCCTTCATAATATAATTTTCTTAAATAATTAATATTAACTCTGTAAAGGATTTAAAACAATATTTTCAGAAAATGCAAAGCTTTTTAAAAGCGGGTGCGGCATTCTCGAGCAATGTTAAAAACTGAAAACTCACATCTGAAAAACAGCTTAAGAAAATTTTAAATGTTTCATTAAATTAGTGATTAAAATCCAAAAGTCATTGCATTTTAAATTTAGTGCATTCAATTAATTGCAGATTTAATTTTGTAAATTAATAATAAATGCAATCAATTATGATTGCAATAAAATCAGTAGCACAATCATTGGCCGTGTTCACCAGAGCAAATCGACAACAGAAAATCGATGAAATTTTTATGATTATTGTGGTGAACGGCAGTGATGAGCAATCATGTTTTCAAATTTTGTTATTATGATGACTGAAACTTCATCACCAAAAGAGTACGCTGAAGTTCTGTGATTGTGATGCTTTGTTATCGATACAACAAATCGTAATCAGCGCAGCACAAGATTTGACAAATAGGACAAAATTAAAAAAAACTAGTGGAAGGTTGTACAGTTGAGCATACTTGACTGTCGGAGACCCCGTACTTACTATGGAAATAACTGATATATTTATATAACATCAATTAAAATATATTTATTAAAACACAGATAACTCAGCGGCTACAGCCGAGTGTAGGCACGCCGAGTGTTTAAGGCCCTTTCGACTAATTGTTCGTATGTCATCAATTGAACCAAATTTTATCAGTATGTTTAAGACAATAGAAATAACCGATCTGCGAGTCTGATTGTGATATCTCCAGAAACAACAAAAATGTTCATACTCAATCTAAATTTTTGACTGATCGTATCAGCTATACAATATAGTAGACCGACTTTGACCAAACTTGGAACATACACAAACAAGTTTTTCCTACTGATCGTTCCTATGGCAGCTATAAGATATAGTGGTCTGATCTCAACCAAATTTAGTCAGGGTGTATAGGCCCATCACAGATGTATATTGTGTCACTCCGTTTGAACGTTGTCAACTGAGTCTGACACGAACGCACAAACTCAATTAAAATCGTTCGACTTCGCACTCGACTTCTTTCAATTCCTTTCGAACATGAATGCTTCGAACTTCGTTTTAGCTCATTCATGCAGACCTCTAATATGCATCCCTGTACCGAACTGTCCTATAATTTTAAATGTACAAATATGTATAGAGAACCAATAAAAACAAGCATTTACATTAATTATCCACGATACCTGAACAGAATCTCCAGTTCTTTTTGCTTATGTCCAAATTATTTGCTTATCAATGTTTGATTTAAGGCACAGAAAAGTCTTGGGGTCTGCCACGCCTCGTTCTGCCTGTTACGCTCTTTTTTTGTGTAAAAATTAATATATTCCTGTACTATTTTATTAAGAACGGGTTCTGAAAAAATTGTAAAAATATTCCTGCACGGCCATACAGACACAAAGAAAATCAAAATGCAATAGTACCATCTTCAATAGTCCAACCTGAAAATTTGCACATCGCATTTCAAGCATCAATACCAAAAGCACAGGATGTCT